>JAUKNK010001346.1:0-35385 GCA_030765055.1 Mantis religiosa | reverse complement strand
AAAAATGTTTTTTGAAAAAAGTGAAACATGCATGGGTGGCATTCGTTTGATAAGGCAAACACATCCTAAGGTTCGCTTTCGCAAATTTGTCCCTCTCTAAGTGGCAGTTTGCTCCGAAAGTGGTAGTTCTCCCATGTACTACGCGGCTGGACTTAGAAAATTTTCGCTCGGAGTTGGACTTTAACTTTTTTCGGACCGAAAAAAAGTTTTTTTGAAAAATGTGAAATATGCATATTTGGTGTTCGTTTGATAAAGAAAACACATCCTTAGCCTAGTTTCTGCTAATTTGGCCCTGTATCATTGACTTTTTGCGCCGATTTGGACTTAGAAAAAGTTTCGATATTTTGCAAAAATAATTTTTTTAAAAACATGAAATATACATCGGAGGCATTCTTTTAGAAAGGGAAACACATCCCAAGAACAATTTTGGCAAATTTCCCCGTTTTTCGATGGCGCGTTGCACCACACCTACAAGACGACAATTCCGGCCCTCGGGCGGCGAGGCCTCAACTGCCGGCATGGTCAAGAGACGAAAGCCCCGGGGACTTAGAAATTTTTCGCTCGGAGTTGGACTTAGAAAAAGTTTCGATATTTTGCAAAAATAATTTTTTTAAAAACATGAAATATACATCGGAGGCATTCTTTTAGAATGGGAAACACATCCCAAGAACGATTTTGGCAAATTTCCCCGTTTTTCGATGGCGCGTTGCACCACACCTACAAGACGACAATTCTTGCCCTCGGCCGGCGAGGGCTCAACTGCCGGCATGGTCACGAGACGAAAGCCCCGGGGACTTAGAAATTTTTCGCTCAGAGTTGGACTTTAACTTTTTTCGGACCGAAAAAAAGTTTTTTTGAAAAATGTGAAATATGCATATTTGGTGTTCGTTTGATAAAGAAAACACATCCTTAGCCTAGTTTCTGCTAATTTGGCCCTGTATCATCGACTTTTTGCGCCGATTTGGACTTAGAAAAAGTTTCGATATTTTGCAAAAATAATTTTTTTAAAAACATGAAATATACATCGGAGGCATTCTTTTAGAAAGGGAAACACATCCCAAGAACAATTTTGGCAAATTTTCCCGTTTTTCGATGGCGCGTTGCACCACACCTACAAGACGACAATTCTTGCCCTCGGGCGGCGAGGCCTCAACTGCCGGCATGGTCAAGAGACGAAAGCCCCGGGGACTTAGAAATTTTTCGCTCGGAGTTGGACTTAGAAAAATTTTTATCGAAGTGAAAAAAATGTTTTTTGAAAAAAGTGAAACATGCATGGGTGGCATTCGTTTGATAAGGCAAACACATCCTAAGGTTCGCTTTCGCAAATTTGTCCCTCTCTAAGTGGCAGTTTGCTCCGAAAGTGGTAGTTCTCCCATGTACTACGCGGCTGGACTTAGAAAATTTTCGCTCGGAGTTGGACTTTAACTTTTTTCGGACCGAAAAAAAGTTTTTTTGAAAAATGTGAAATATGCATATTTGGTGTTCGTTTGATAAAGAAAACACATCCTTAGCCTAGTTTCTGCTAATTTGGCCCTGTATCATCGACTTTTTGCGCCGATTTGGACTTAGAAAAAGTTTCGATATTTTGCAAAAATAATTTTTTTAAAAACATGAAATATACATCGGAGGCATTCTTTTAGAAAGGGAAACACATCCCAAGAACAATTTTGGCAAATTTTCCCGTTTTTCGATGGCGCGTTGCACCACACCTACAAGACGACAATTCTTGCCCTCGGGCGGCGAGGCCTCAACTGCCGGCATGGTCAAGAGACGAAAGCCCCGGGGACTTGGAAATTTTTCGCTCGGAGTTGGACTTAGAAAAATTTTTATCGAAGTGAAAAAAATGTTTTTTGAAAAAAGTGAAACATGCATGGGTGGCATTCGTTTGATAAGGCAAACACATCCTAAGGTTCGCTTTCGCAAATTTGTCCCTCTCTAAGTGGCAGTTTGCTCCGAAAGTGGTAGTTCTCCCATGTACTACGCGGCTGGACTTAGAAAATTTTCGCTCGGAGTTGGACTTTAACTTTTTTCGGACCGAAAAAAAGTTTTTTTGAAAAATGTGAAATATGCATATTTGGTGTTCGTTTGATAAAGAAAACACATCCTTAGCCTAGTTTCTGCTAATTTGGCCCTGTATCATCGACTTTTTGCGCCGATTTGGACTTAGAAAAAGTTTCGATATTTTGCAAAAATAATTTTTTTAAAAACATGAAATATACATCGGAGGCATTCTTTTAGAAAGGGAAACACATCCCAAGAACAATTTTGGCAAATTTTCCCGTTTTTCGATGGCGCGTTGCACCACACCTACAAGACGACAATTCTTGCCCTCGGCCGGCGAGGCCTCAACTGCCGGCATGGTCACGAGACGAAAGCCCCGGGGACTTAGAAATTTTTCGCTCAGAGTTGGACTTAGAAAAAGTTTCGATATTTTGCAAAAATAATTTTTTTAAAAACATGAATTATACATCGGAGGCATTCTTTTAGAATGGGAAACACATCCCAAGAACGAGTTTGGCAAATTTCCCCGTTTTTCGATGGCGCGTTGCACCACACCTACAAGACGACAATTCTAGCCCTCGGCCGGCGAGGCCTCAACTGCCGGCATGGTCACGAGACGAAAGCCCCGGGGACTTTTTCGCTCAGAGTTGGACTTTAACTTTTTTCGGACCGAAAAAAAGTTTTTTTGAAAAATGTGAAATATGCATATTTGGTGTTCGTTTGATTAAGAAAACACATCCTTAGCCTAGTTTCTGCTAATTTGGCCCTGTATCATTGACTTTTTGCGCCGATTTGGTCTTAGAAAAAGTTTCGATATTTTGCAAAAATAATTTTTTTAAAAACATGAAATATACATCGGAGGCATTCTTTTAGAAAGGGAAACACATCCCAAGAACAATTTTGGCAAATTTTCCCGTTTTTCGATGGCGCGTTGCACCACACCTACAAGACGACAATTCTTGCCCTCGGGCGGCGAGGCCTCAACTGCCGGCATGGTCAAGAGACGAAAGCCCCGGGGACTTAGAAATTTTTCGCTCGGAGTTGGACTTAGAAAAATTTTTATCGAAGTGAAAAAAATGTTTTTTGAAAAAAGTGAAACATGCATGGGTGGCATTCGTTTTATAAGGCAAACACATCCTAAGGTTCGCTTTCGCAAATTTGTCCCTCTTTAAGTGGCAGTTTGCTCCGAAAGTGGTAGTTCTCCCATGTACTACGCGGCTGGACTTAGAAAATTTTCGCTCGGAGTTGGACTTTAACTTTTTTCGGACCGAAAAAAAGTTTTTTTGAAAAATGTGAAATATGCATATTTGGTGTTCGTTTGATAAAGAAAACACATCCTTAGCCTAGTTTCTGCTAATTTGGCCCTGTATCATTGACTTTTTGCGCCGATTTGGACTTAGAAAAAGTTTCGATATTTTGCAAAAATAATTTTTTTAAAAACATGAAATATACATCGGAGGCATTCTTTTAGAAAGGGAAACACATCCCAAGAACAATTTTGGCAAATTTCCCCGTTTTTCGATGGCGCGTTGCACCACACCTACAAGACGACAATTCCGGCCCTCCGGCGGCGAGGCCTCAACTGCCGGCATGGTCAAGAGACGAAAGCCCCGGGGACTTAGAAATTTTTCGCTCGGAGTTGGACTTAGAAAAAGTTTCGATATTTTGCAAAAATAATTTTTTTAAAAACATGAAATATACATCGGAGGCATTCTTTTAGAATGGGAAACACATCCCAAGAACGATTTTGGCAAATTTCCCCGTTTTTCGATGGCGCGTTGCACCACACCTACAAGACGACAATTCTTGCCCTCGGCCGGCGAGGCCTCAACTGCCGGCATGGTCACGAGACGAAAGCCCCGGGGACTTAGAAATTTTTCGCTCAGAGTTGGACTTTAACTTTTTTCGGACCGAAAAAAAGTTTTTTTGAAAAATGTGAAATATGCATATTTGGTGTTCGTTT
Source organism: Mantis religiosa (assembly GCA_030765055.1). Classification (NCBI taxonomy): domain Eukaryota; kingdom Metazoa; phylum Arthropoda; class Insecta; order Mantodea; family Mantidae; genus Mantis; species Mantis religiosa. The sequence continues at coordinate 31,421 of JAUKNK010001346.1, read as the reverse complement.
GATAAAGAAAACACATCCTTAGCCTAGTTTCTGCTAATTTGGCCCTGTATCATCGACTTTTTGCGCCGATTTGGACTTAGAAAAAGTTTCGATATTTTGCAAAAATAATTTTTTTAAAAACATGAAATATACATCGGAGGCATTCTTTTAGAAATGGAAACACATCCCAAGAACAATTTTGGCAAATTTTCCCGTTTTTCGATGGCGCGTTGCACCACACCTACAAGACGACAATTCTTGCCCTCGGGCGGCGAGGCCTCAACTGCCGGCATGGTCAAGAGACGAAAGCCCCGGGGACTTAGAAATTTTTTCGCTCGGAGTTGGACTTAGAAAAATTTTTATCGAAGTGAAAAAAATGTTTTTTGAAAAAAGTGAAACATGCATGGGTGGCATTCGTTTGATAAGGCAAACACATCCTAAGGTTCGCTTTCGCAAATTTGTCCCTCTTTAAGTGGCAGTTTGCTCCGAAAGTGGTAGTTCTCCCATGTACTACGCGGCTGGACTTAGAAAATTTTCGCTCGGAGTTGGACTTTAACTTTTTTCGGACCGAAAAAAAGTTTTTTTGAAAAATGTGAAATATGCATATTTGGTGTTCGTTTGATAAAGAAAACACATCCTTAGCCTAGTTTCTGCTAATTTGGCCCTGTATCATTGACTTTTTGCGCCGATTTGGACTTAGAAAAAGTTTCGATATTTTGCAAAAATAATTTTTTTAAAAACATGAAATATACATCGTAGGCATTCTTTTAGAATGGGAAACACATCCCAAGAACAATTTTGGCAAATTTCCCCGTTTTTCGATGGCGCGTTGCACCACACCTACAAGACGACAATTCCGGCCCTCGGCCGGCGAGGCCTCAACTGCCGGCATGGTCACGAGACGAAAGCCCCGGGGACTTAGAAATTTTTCGCTCGGAGTTGGACTTAGAAAAAGTTTCGATATTTTGCAAAAATAATTTTTTTAAAAACATGAAATATACATCGGAGGCATTCTTTTAGAATGGGAAACACATCACAAGAACGATTTTGGCAAATTTCCCCGTTTTTCGATGGCGCGTTGCACCACACCTACAAGACGACAATTCTTGCCCTCGGCCGGCGAGGCCTCAACTGCCGGCATGGTCACGAGACGAAAGCCCCGGGGACTTAGAAATTTTTCGCTCAGAGTTGGACTTTAACTTTTTTCGGACCGAAAAAAAGTTTTTTTGAAAAATGTGAAATATGCATATTTGGTGTTCGTTTGATAAAGAAAACACATCCTTAGCCTAGTTTCTGCTAATTTGGCCCTGTATCATCGACTTTTTGCGCCGATTTGTACTTAGAAAAAGTTTCGATATTTTGCAAAAATAATTTTTTTAAAAACATGAAATATACATCGGAGGCATTCTTTTAGAAAGAGAAACACATCCCAAGAACAATTTTGGCAAATTTTCCCGTTTTTCGATGGCGCGTTGCACCACACCTACAAGACGACAATTCTTGCCCTCGGGCGGCGAGGCCTCAACTGCCGGCATGGTCAAGAGACGAAAGCCCCGGGGACTTAGAAATTTTTCGCTCGGAGTTGGACTTAGAAAAATTTTTATCGAAGTGAAAAAAATGTTTTTTGAAAAAAGTGAAACATGCATGGGTGGCATTCGTTTGATAAGGCAAACACATCCTAAGGTTCGCTTTCGCAAATTTGTCCCTCTCTAAGTGGCAGTTTGCTCCGAAAGTGGTAGTTCTCCCATGTACTACGCGGCTGGACTTAGAAAATTTTCGCTCGGAGTTGGACTTTAACTTTTTTCGGACCGAAAAAAAGTTTTTTTGAAAAATGTGAAATATGCATATTTGGTGTTCGTTTGATAAAGAAAACACATCCTTAGCCTAGTTTCTGCTAATTTGGCCCTGTATCATTGACTTTTTGCGCCGATTTGGACTTAGAAAAAGTTTCGATATTTTGCAAAAATAATTTTTTTAAAAACATGAAATATACATCGGAGGCATTCTTTTAGAAAGGGAAACACATCCCAAGAACAATTTTGGCAAATTTCCCCGTTTTTCGATGGCGCGTTGCACCACACCTACAAGACGACAATTCCGGCCCTCGGGCGGCGAGGCCTCAACTGCCGGCATGGTCAAGAGACGAAAGCCCCGGGGACTTAGAAATTTTTCGCTCGGAGTTGGACTTAGAAAAAGTTTCGATATTTTGCAAAAATAATTTTTTTAAAAACATGAAATATACATCGGAGGCATTCTTTTAGAATGGGAAACACATCCCAAAAACGATTTTGGCAAATTTCCCCGTTTTTCGATGGCGCGTTGCACCACACCTACAAGACGACAATTCTTGCCCTCGGCCGGCGAGGCCTCAACTGCCGGCATGGTCACGAGACGAAAGCCCCGGGGACTTAGAAATTTTTCGCTCAGAGTTGGACTTTAACTTTTTTCGGACCGAAAAAAAGTTTTTTTGAAAAATGTGACATATGCATATTTGGTGTTCGTTTGATAAAGAAAACACATCCTTAGCCTAGTTTCTGCTAATTTGGCCCTGTATCATTGACTTTTTGCGCCGATTTGTACTTAGAAAAAGTTTCGATATTTTGCAAAAATAATTTTTTTAAAAACATGAAATATACATCGGAGGCATTCTTTTAGAAAGGGAAACACATCCCAAGAACAATTTTGGCAAATTTTCCCGTTTTTCGATGGCGCGTTGCACCACACCTACAAGACGACAATTCTTGCCCTCGGGCGGCGAGGCCTCAACTGCCGGCATGGTCAAGAGACGAAAGCCCCGGGGACTTAGAAATTTTTCGCTCGGAGTTGGACTTAGAAAAATTTTTATCGAAGTGAAAAAAATGTTTTTTGAAAAAAGTGAAACATGCATGGGTGGCATTCGTTTTATAAGGCAAACACATCCTAAGGTTCGCTTTCGCAAATTTGTCCCTCTTTAAGTGGCAGTTTGCTCCGAAAGTGGTAGTTCTCCCATGTACTACGCGGCTGGACTTAGAAAATTTTCGCTCGGAGTTGGACTTTAACTTTTTTCGGACCGAAAAAAAGTTTTTTTGAAAAATGTGAAATATGCATATTTGGTGTTCGTTTGATAAAGAAAACACATCCTTAGCCTAGTTTCTGCTAATTTGGCCCTGTATCATTGACTTTTTGCGCCGATTTGGACTTAGAAAAAGTTTCGATATTTTGCAAAAATAATTTTTTTAAAAACATGAAATATACATCGGAGGCATTCTTTTAGAAAGGGAAACACATCCCAAGAACAATTTTGGCAAATTTCCCCGTTTTTCGATGGCGCGTTGCACCACACCTACAAGACGACAATTCCGGCCCTCGGGCGGCGAGGCCTCAACTGCCGGCATGGTCAAGAGACGAAAGCCCCGGGGACTTAGAAATTTTTCGCTCGGAGTTGGACTTAGAAAAAGTTTCGATATTTTGCAAAAATAATTTTTTTAAAAACATGAAATATACATCGGAGGCATTCTTTTAGAATGGGAAACACATCCCAAAAACGATTTTGGCAAATTTCCCCGTTTTTCGATGGCGCGTTGCACCACACCTACAAGACGACAATTCTTGCCCTCGGCCGGCGAGGCCTCAACTGCCGGCATGGTCACGAGACGAAAGCCCCGGGGACTTAGAAATTTTTCGCTCAGAGTTGGACTTTAACTTTTTTCGGACCGAAAAAAAGTTTTTTTGAAAAATGTGACATATGCATATTTGGTGTTCGTTTGATAAAGAAAACACATCCTTAGCCTAGTTTCTGCTAATTTGGCCCTGTATCATTGACTTTTTGCGCCGATTTGTACTTAGAAAAAGTTTCGATATTTTGCAAAAATAATTTTTTTAAAAACATGAAATATACATCGGAGGCATTCTTTTAGAAAGGGAAACACATCCCAAGAACAATTTTGGCAAATTTCCCCGTTTTTCGATGGCGCGTTGCACCACACCTACAAGACGACAATTCCGGCCCTCGGTCGGCGAGGCCTCAACTGCCGGCATGGTCAAGAGACGAAAGCCCCGGGGACTTAGAAATTTTTCGCTCGGAGTTGGACTTAGAAAAAGTTTCGATATTTTGCAAAAATAATTTTTTTAAAAACATGAAATATACATCGTAGGCATTCTTTTAGAATGGGAAACACATCCCAAGAACAATTTTGGCAAATTTCCCCGTTTTTCGATGGCGCGTTGCACCACACCTACAAGACGACAATTCTTGCCCTCGGGCGGCGAGGCCTCAACTGCCGGCATGGTCAAGAGACGAAAGCCCCGGGGACTTAGAAATTTTTCGCTCAGAGTTGGACTTTAACTTTTTTCGGACCGAAAAAAAGTTTTTTTGAAAAATGTGAAATATGCATATTTGGTGTTCGTTTGATAAAGAAAACACATCCTTAGCCTAGTTTCTGCTAATTTGGCCCTGTATCATTGACTTTTTGCGCCGATTTGGACTTAGAAAAAGTTTCGATATTTTGCAAAAATAATTTTTTTAAAAACATGAAATATACATCGGAGGCATTCTTTTAGAAAGGGAAACACATCCCAAGAACAATTTTGGCAAATTTCCCCGTTTTTCGATGGCGCGTTGCACCACACCTACAAGACGACAATTCTTGCCCTCGGCCGGCGAGGCCTCAACTGCCGGCATGGTCACGAGACGAAAGCCCCGGGGACTTAGAAATTTTTCGCTCAGAGTTGGACTTTAACTTTTTTCGGACCGAAAAATAGTTTTTTTGAAAAATGTGAAATACGCATCATTGGTGTTCGTTTGATAAAGAAAACACATCCTTAGCCTCGTTCCTGCTAATTTGGCCCTGTTTTACTAACTTTTTGCGCCGATTTGGACTTAGAAAAAGTTTCGATTTTGGGAAGAAATAATTTTTTTAAAAACACGGCTGTACTTGTAATTTTTCACTCGCACGACACACGATGGACTTAGAATTATTTCACTCTTGCTGCCCTCTTTGGACTTTGAAAAAGCCGGGCACTGTGGGATTTTGAATTAATCTCACTGGCAATATTTCACTCGGACGACACATTTAGGATTATTTCGCTCATTCTAGCCTCGCTGGACTTTGAATTCTTCACACATTTTTTCTTTGCACCTTTCACTCGCTGTTTCGACCTACAACATTTTTTTTCACTTGTATGACCTTTTGCACTTCAATTATTTTAGCCCATTTCACAATCACTTTTTGTGCACTTTTTAGACGTGGAATATCACTCGCATTTAGAGGCACTTTGTCGCTCGCTCTGTTTCGACCTAGAACATTTCCAATTCACTTGTATGACATTTTGCACTTGTAGGCACATTCATTATTTGCATTAATTATTTTAGCTCTCCTTGGACAGACTTTACCTTTCACAAAAACTTTTTGAGCACTTTTTGGGACGTGGAATATCACTCGAATTCAGAGGCACTTTCTCACTCGCTCTGTTTCGACCTAGAACATTTCGTTTTCACTTATATGAGCTTTTGCACCTGTAGGCACATTCATTTTTTGCATTAATTATTTTAGCTCTCCTTGGACAGACTTTACCTTTCACAAACACTTTTTGAGCACTTTTTGGGACGTGGAATATCACTCGACTTCAGTGGCACTTTCTCACTCGCTCTGTTTCGACCTAGAACATTTCGTTTTCACTTGTAAGAGCTTTTGCACTTGTAGGCGCATTCATTTTTTGCATTAATTAATTTAGCTCTCCTTGGACAGACTTTACCTTTCACTAACACTTTTTGAGCACTTTGTTTAGACGTGGAATATCACTCGAATTAAGAGGCACTTTCTCACTCGCAGAAAACTTTCTGCACCTAGCACACGAACACGTTTGAACTCGTCGTGCTTCTGGCGTCTTGTCGTAGTGGAAGAGGCTGGAATCACCTGGCGGGGTCCCAGGCTGGTGTTGTGTGTGTTTTCGGACTGTAGATTTAGTTCTGCGAAGTGGACGTAAGCCAGGCGTGGCTCCTGTGATCCCTGAATTCCCGTTGTTCTCCAGGTGCAGGTTGTCGGCCGGTGCGAGTTCTCCCCATCATGGCGCCTTCGGTAGACTTTGCGGTCCTTGTTCTGAACTGCTGAAAAAGAAAGGAAAACATTGTGAGAGTCCGTACGCTACTAATAAAAATAATCTCATATCTAGGAAGTTCCAGTAATTAGTAATTACATAACTTGGGCAGAGTAGCCACGCCGAATTAGCTTTTGGCGGGAAGAATTTCTCGTTGAAAACAAGGAGAAGCGCAGCCCTCGCGTGCGTCCGGCTTGGCCTCTCTAGCCGTTATGTTTCAAACTGTATGGAAGCGATGCGCAATAACACCAGCGCGATGACTCACGATTACGTCACCCTTGGCTACTTCCTTGCAAGTAGCGTTCACCTCTTGGTCGAGGTCATCCGAGCGAGTTTGCACAATGCTTTCTTACGACCAGTGTGCCAAAGATTAACGTCAATCGCAAGATAAACACGACCGTTTGTTAATTAAAGAAAACTGGGCCCAGGAATCCACAAACATGTTCACTTACTTGGCAATGCGTACCCAGGAACATTACTTTTCCTACGCGGCGCCGAACTTCGAGTTTTGGCTCACCTCCAGACCGCACTCCGCGACGGTCTCTCCCTTGGGGGAAACCTTAACACTTTCGCTCGGAGTTGGACTTTGAAAAATTTTTATCGGAGTGAAAAAAAGTTTTTTCATAAAGGTGAAAATTGCATCATTGGTATTCGTTTAATAAAGGAAGCGCATCCCAAGTTCCGTTTTTGCAAGTTTGTCCCTCTTTCACTAGCGCTTTTTACCGATTTGGACTTAGAAAGAGCTTCGATTTTGGGCAAAAATAACTTTTTTAAAAACACGAAATATACATCACAGGCATTCTTTTGGAAGAAGAAACTCTTCCCAAGACTCGTCTTTGCTAATTTGTCCCTCTCTCGCAAGCGATTTGCACCGCAGGTGGTCGTTCCCCCAGGCTGGACTTTGAAGAATTTCGCTCGGAGTTGGACTTTGAAAAATTTTTATCGGACCGAAAAAAGTTTTTTTGATTAATGTGAAACATGCATCTTTGGAATTCGTTAGATAAGGATAACGCATACTAAGTTCCGTTTTTGCTAATTTGTCCTTCTTTCACTGGCGCTTTGCACAGATTTGGAGTCAGAAAAATTTTCGATTTTTAGTAAAAATTCATTTTTTTAAAAGCACGAAATATACATCACAGGCATGCGCTTAGCAGGGAAAACTCGTCCCAGGGCTCGTTTTTGCTAATTTGTCCCTCTTTCACTAGCGGTTTGCACAGAAAGTGAACCTTCCCCCATGCTGGACTTAGAAATTTTTCGCTCGGAGTTGGACTTAGAAAAATTTTGATCGAAGTGAAAAAAATGTTTTTTGAAAAAAGTGAAACATGCATGGGTGGCATTCGTTTGATAAGGCAAACACATCCTAAGGTTCGCTTTCGCAAATTTGTCCCTCTTTAAGTGGCAGTTTGCTCCGAAAGTGGTAGTTCTCCCATGGACTACGCGGCTGGACTTAGAAAATTTTCGCTCGGAGTTGGACTTTAACTTTTTTCGGACCGAAAAAAAAGTTTTTTTCAAAAATGTGAAATATGCATCATTGGTGTTCGTTTGATAAAGAAAACACATCTTTAGCCTAGTTTCTGCTAATTTGGCCCTGTTTCATTGACTTTTTGCGCCGATTTGGACTTAGAAAAAGTTTCGATATTTTGCAAAAATAATTTTTTTAAAAACATGAAATATACATCGGAGGCATTCTTTTAGAAAGGGAAACACATCCCAAGAACAATTTTGGCAAATTTCCCCGTTTTTCGATGGCGCGTTGCACCACACCTACAAGACGACAATTGCGGCCCTCGGGCGGCGAGGCCTCAACTGCCGGCATGGTCAGGAGACGAAAGTCCCGGGGACTTAGAAATTTTTCGCTCGGAGTTGGACTTAGAAAAATTTTTATCGAAGTGAAAAAAATGTTTTTTGAAAAAAGTGAAACATGCATGGGTGGCATTCGTTTGATAAGGCAAACACATCCTAAGGTTCGCTTTCGCAAATTTGTCCCTCTCTAAGTGGCAGTTTGCTCCGAAAGTGGTAGTTCTCCCATGTACTACGCGGCTGGACTTAGAAAATTTTCGCTCGGAGTTGGACTTTAACTTTTTTCGGACCGAAAAAAAGTTTTTTTGAAAAATGTGAAATATGCATATTTGGTGTTCGTTTGATAAAGAAAACACATCCTTAGCCTAGTTTCTGCTAATTTGGCCCTGTATCATCGACTTTTTGCGCCGATTTGGACTTAGAAAAAGTTTCGATATTTTGCAAAAATAATTTTTTTAAAAACATGAAATATACATCGGAGGCATTCTTTTAGAAAGGGAAACACATCCCAAGAACAATTTTGGCAAATTTTCCCGTTTTTCGATGGCGCGTTGCACCACACCTACAAGACGACAATTCTTGCCCTCGGGCGGCGAGGCCTCAACTGCCGGCATGGTCAAGAGACGAAAGCCCCGGGGACTTAGAAATTTTTCGCTCGGAGTTGGACTTAGAAAAATATTTATCGAAGTGAAAAAAATGTTTTTTGAAAAAAGTGAAACATGCATGGGTGGCATTCGTTTGATAAGGCAAACACATCCTAAGGTTCGCTTTCGCAAATTTGTCCCTCTCTAAGTGGCAGTTTGCTCCGAAAGTGGTAGTTCTCCCATGTACTACGCGGCTGGACTTAGAAAATTTTCGCTCGGAGTTGGACTTTAACTTTTTTCGGACCGAAAAAAAGTTTTTTTGAAAAATGTGAAATATGCATATTTGGTGTTCGTTTGATAAAGAAAACACATCCTTAGCCTAGTTTCTGCTAATTTGGCCCTGTATCATCGACTTTTTGCGCCGATTTGGACTTAGAAAAAGTTTCGATATTTTGCAAAAATAATTTTTTTAAAAACATGAAATATACATCGGAGGCATTCTTTTAGAAAGGGAAACACATCCCAAGAACAATTTTGGCAAATTTTCCCGTTTTTCGATGGCGCGTTGCACCACACCTACAAGACGACAATTCTTGCCCTCGGGCGGCGAGGCCTCAACTGCCGGCATGGTCAAGAGACGAAAGCCCCGGGGACTTAGAAATTTTTCGCTCGGAGTTGGACTTAGAAAAATTTTTATCGAAGTGAAAAAAATGTTTTTTGAAAAAAGTGAAACATGCATGGGTGGCATTCGTTTGATAAGGCAAACACATCCTAAGGTTCGCTTTCGCAAATTTGTCCCTCTCTAAGTGGCAGTTTGCTCCGAAAGTGGTAGTTCTCCCATGTACTACGCGGCTGGACTTAGAAAATTTTCGCTCGGAGTTGGACTTTAACTTTTTTCGGACCGAAAAAAAGTTTTTTTGAAAAATGTGAAATATGCATATTTGGTGTTCGTTTGATAAAGAAAACACATCCTTAGCCTAGTTTCTGCTAATTTGGCCCTGTATCATTGACTTTTTGCGCCGATTTGGACTTAGAAAAAGTTTCGATATTTTGCAAAAATAATTTTTTTAAAAACATGAAATATACATCGGAGGCATTCTTTTAGAAAGGGAAACACATCCCAAGAACAATTTTGGCAAATTTCCCCGTTTTTCGATGGCGCGTTGCACCACACCTACAAGACGACAATTCCGGCCCTCGGGCGGCGAGGCCTCAACTGCCGGCATGGTCAAGAGACGAAAGCCCCGGGGACTTAGAAATTTTTCGCTCGGAGTTGGACTTAGAAAAAGTTTCGATATTTTGCAAAAATAATTTTTTTAAAAACATGAAATATACATCGGAGGCATTCTTTTAGAAAGGGAAACACATCCCAAGAACAATTTTGGCAAATTTTCCCGTTTTTCGATGGCGCGTTGCACCACACCTACAAGACGACAATTCTTGCCCTCGGGCGGCGAGGCCTCAACTGCCGGCATGGTCAAGAGACGAAAGCCCCGGGGACTTAGAAATTTTTCGCTCGGAGTTGGACTTAGAAAAATTTTTATCGAAGTGAAAAAAATGTTTTTTGAAAAAAGTGAAACATGCATGGGTGGCATTCGTTTGATAAGGCAAACACATCCTAAGGTTCGCTTTCGCAAATTTGTCCCTCTCTAAGTGGCAGTTTGCTCCGAAAGTGGTAGTTCTCCCATGTACTACGCGGCTGGACTTAGAAAATTTTCGCTCGGAGTTGGACTTTAACTTTTTTCGGACCGAAAAAAAGTTTTTTTGAAAAATGTGAAATATGCATATTTGGTGTTCGTTTGATAAAGAAAACACATCCTTAGCCTAGTTTCTGCTAATTTGGCCCTGTATCATTGACTTTTTGCGCCGATTTGGACTTAGAAAAAGTTTCGATATTTTGCAAAAATAATTTTTTTAAAAACATGAAATATACATCGGAGGCATTCTTTTAGAAAGGGAAACACATCCCAAGAACAATTTTGGCAAATTTCCCCGTTTTTCGATGGCGCGTTGCACCACACCTACAAGACGACAATTCCGGCCCTCGGGCGGCGAGGCCTCAACTGCCGGCATGGTCAAGAGACGAAAGCCCCGGGGACTTAGAAATTTTTCGCTCGGAGTTGGACTTAGAAAAAGTTTCGATATTTTGCAAAAATAATTTTTTTAAAAACATGAAATATACATCGGAGGCATTCTTTTAGAATGGGAAACACATCCCAAGAACGATTTTGGCAAATTTCCCCGTTTTTCGATGGCGCGTTGCACCACACCTACAAGACGACAATTCTTGCCCTCGGCCGGCGAGGGCTCAACTGCCGGCATGGTCACGAGACGAAAGCCCCGGGGACTTAGAAATTTTTCGCTCAGAGTTGGACTTTAACTTTTTTCGGACCGAAAAAAAGTTTTTTTGAAAAATGTGAAATATGCATATTTGGTGTTCGTTTGATAAAGAAAACACATCCTTAGCCTAGTTTCTGCTAATTTGGCCCTGTATCATCGACTTTTTGCGCCGATTTGGACTTAGAAAAAGTTTCGATATTTTGCAAAAATAATTTTTTTAAAAACATGAAATATACATCGGAGGCATTCTTTTAGAAAGGGAAACACATCCCAAGAACAATTTTGGCAAATTTTCCCGTTTTTCGATGGCGCGTTGCACCACACCTACAAGACGACAATTCTTGCCCTCGGGCGGCGAGGCCTCAACTGCCGGCATGGTCAAGAGACGAAAGCCCCGGGGACTTAGAAATTTTTCGCTCGGAGTTGGACTTAGAAAAATTTTTATCGAAGTGAAAAAAATGTTTTTTGAAAAAAGTGAAACATGCATGGGTGGCATTCGTTTGATAAGGCAAACACATCCTAAGGTTCGCTTTCGCAAATTTGTCCCTCTCTAAGTGGCAGTTTGCTCCGAAAGTGGTAGTTCTCCCATGTACTACGCGGCTGGACTTAGAAAATTTTCGCTCGGAGTTGGACTTTAACTTTTTTCGGACCGAAAAAAAGTTTTTTTGAAAAATGTGAAATATGCATATTTGGTGTTCGTTTGATAAAGAAAACACATCCTTAGCCTAGTTTCTGCTAATTTGGCCCTGTATCATCGACTTTTTGCGCCGATTTGGACTTAGAAAAAGTTTCGATATTTTGCAAAAATAATTTTTTTAAAAACATGAAATATACATCGGAGGCATTCTTTTAGAAAGGGAAACACATCCCAAGAACAATTTTGGCAAATTTTCCCGTTTTTCGATGGCGCGTTGCACCACACCTACAAGACGACAATTCTTGCCCTCGGGCGGCGAGGCCTCAACTGCCGGCATGGTCAAGAGACGAAAGCCCCGGGGACTTGGAAATTTTTCGCTCGGAGTTGGACTTAGAAAAATTTTTATCGAAGTGAAAAAAATGTTTTTTGAAAAAAGTGAAACATGCATGGGTGGCATTCGTTTGATAAGGCAAACACATCCTAAGGTTCGCTTTCGCAAATTTGTCCCTCTCTAAGTGGCAGTTTGCTCCGAAAGTGGTAGTTCTCCCATGTACTACGCGGCTGGACTTAGAAAATTTTCGCTCGGAGTTGGACTTTAACTTTTTTCGGACCGAAAAAAAGTTTTTTTGAAAAATGTGAAATATGCATATTTGGTGTTCGTTTGATAAAGAAAACACATCCTTAGCCTAGTTTCTGCTAATTTGGCCCTGTATCATCGACTTTTTGCGCCGATTTGGACTTAGAAAAAGTTTCGATATTTTGCAAAAATAATTTTTTTAAAAACATGAAATATACATCGGAGGCATTCTTTTAGAAAGGGAAACACATCCCAAGAACAATTTTGGCAAATTTTCCCGTTTTTCGATGGCGCGTTGCACCACACCTACAAGACGACAATTCTTGCCCTCGGCCGGCGAGGCCTCAACTGCCGGCATGGTCACGAGACGAAAGCCCCGGGGACTTAGAAATTTTTCGCTCAGAGTTGGACTTAGAAAAAGTTTCGATATTTTGCAAAAATAATTTTTTTAAAAACATGAATTATACATCGGAGGCATTCTTTTAGAATGGGAAACACATCCCAAGAACGAGTTTGGCAAATTTCCCCGTTTTTCGATGGCGCGTTGCACCACACCTACAAGACGACAATTCTAGCCCTCGGCCGGCGAGGCCTCAACTGCCGGCATGGTCACGAGACGAAAGCCCCGGGGACTTTTTCGCTCAGAGTTGGACTTTAACTTTTTTCGGACCGAAAAAAAGTTTTTTTGAAAAATGTGAAATATGCATATTTGGTGTTCGTTTGATTAAGAAAACACATCCTTAGCCTAGTTTCTGCTAATTTGGCCCTGTATCATTGACTTTTTGCGCCGATTTGGTCTTAGAAAAAGTTTCGATATTTTGCAAAAATAATTTTTTTAAAAACATGAAATATACATCGGAGGCATTCTTTTAGAAAGGGAAACACATCCCAAGAACAATTTTGGCAAATTTTCCCGTTTTTCGATGGCGCGTTGCACCACACCTACAAGACGACAATTCTTGCCCTCGGGCGGCGAGGCCTCAACTGCCGGCATGGTCAAGAGACGAAAGCCCCGGGGACTTAGAAATTTTTCGCTCGGAGTTGGACTTAGAAAAATTTTTATCGAAGTGAAAAAAATGTTTTTTGAAAAAAGTGAAACATGCATGGGTGGCATTCGTTTTATAAGGCAAACACATCCTAAGGTTCGCTTTCGCAAATTTGTCCCTCTTTAAGTGGCAGTTTGCTCCGAAAGTGGTAGTTCTCCCATGTACTACGCGGCTGGACTTAGAAAATTTTCGCTCGGAGTTGGACTTTAACTTTTTTCGGACCGAAAAAAAGTTTTTTTGAAAAATGTGAAATATGCATATTTGGTGTTCGTTTGATAAAGAAAACACATCCTTAGCCTAGTTTCTGCTAATTTGGCCCTGTATCATTGACTTTTTGCGCCGATTTGGACTTAGAAAAAGTTTCGATATTTTGCAAAAATAATTTTTTTAAAAACATGAAATATACATCGGAGGCATTCTTTTAGAAAGGGAAACACATCCCAAGAACAATTTTGGCAAATTTCCCCGTTTTTCGATGGCGCGTTGCACCACACCTACAAGACGACAATTCCGGCCCTCCGGCGGCGAGGCCTCAACTGCCGGCATGGTCAAGAGACGAAAGCCCCGGGGACTTAGAAATTTTTCGCTCGGAGTTGGACTTAGAAAAAGTTTCGATATTTTGCAAAAATAATTTTTTTAAAAACATGAAATATACATCGGAGGCATTCTTTTAGAATGGGAAACACATCCCAAGAACGATTTTGGCAAATTTCCCCGTTTTTCGATGGCGCGTTGCACCACACCTACAAGACGACAATTCTTGCCCTCGGCCGGCGAGGCCTCAACTGCCGGCATGGTCACGAGACGAAAGCCCCGGGGACTTAGAAATTTTTCGCTCAGAGTTGGACTTTAACTTTTTTCGGACCGAAAAAAAGTTTTTTTGAAAAATGTGAAATATGCATATTTGGTGTTCGTTTGATAAAGAAAACACATCCTTAGCCTAGTTTCTGCTAATTTGGCCCTGTATCATCGACTTTTTGCGCCGATTTGGACTTAGAAAAAGTTTCGATATTTTGCAAAAATAATTTTTTTAAAAACATGAAATATACATCGGAGGCATTCTTTTAGAAATGGAAACACATCCCAAGAACAATTTTGGCAAATTTTCCCGTTTTTCGATGGCGCGTTGCACCACACCTACAAGACGACAATTCTTGCCCTCGGGCGGCGAGGCCTCAACTGCCGGCATGGTCAAGAGACGAAAGCCCCGGGGACTTAGAAATTTTTTCGCTCGGAGTTGGACTTAGAAAAATTTTTATCGAAGTGAAAAAAATGTTTTTTGAAAAAAGTGAAACATGCATGGGTGGCATTCGTTTGATAAGGCAAACACATCCTAAGGTTCGCTTTCGCAAATTTGTCCCTCTTTAAGTGGCAGTTTGCTCCGAAAGTGGTAGTTCTCCCATGTACTACGCGGCTGGACTTAGAAAATTTTCGCTCGGAGTTGGACTTTAACTTTTTTCGGACCGAAAAAAAGTTTTTTTGAAAAATGTGAAATATGCATATTTGGTGTTCGTTTGATAAAGAAAACACATCCTTAGCCTAGTTTCTGCTAATTTGGCCCTGTATCATTGACTTTTTGCGCCGATTTGGACTTAGAAAAAGTTTCGATATTTTGCAAAAATAATTTTTTTAAAAACATGAAATATACATCGTAGGCATTCTTTTAGAATGGGAAACACATCCCAAGAACAATTTTGGCAAATTTCCCCGTTTTTCGATGGCGCGTTGCACCACACCTACAAGACGACAATTCCGGCCCTCGGCCGGCGAGGCCTCAACTGCCGGCATGGTCACGAGACGAAAGCCCCGGGGACTTAGAAATTTTTCGCTCGGAGTTGGACTTAGAAAAAGTTTCGATATTTTGCAAAAATAATTTTTTTAAAAACATGAAATATACATCGGAGGCATTCTTTTAGAATGGGAAACACATCACAAGAACGATTTTGGCAAATTTCCCCGTTTTTCGATGGCGCGTTGCACCACACCTACAAGACGACAATTCTTGCCCTCGGCCGGCGAGGCCTCAACTGCCGGCATGGTCACGAGACGAAAGCCCCGGGGACTTAGAAATTTTTCGCTCAGAGTTGGACTTTAACTTTTTTCGGACCGAAAAAAAGTTTTTTTGAAAAATGTGAAATATGCATATTTGGTGTTCGTTTGATAAAGAAAACACATCCTTAGCCTAGTTTCTGCTAATTTGGCCCTGTATCATCGACTTTTTGCGCCGATTTGTACTTAGAAAAAGTTTCGATATTTTGCAAAAATAATTTTTTTAAAAACATGAAATATACATCGGAGGCATTCTTTTAGAAAGAGAAACACATCCCAAGAACAATTTTGGCAAATTTTCCCGTTTTTCGATGGCGCGTTGCACCACACCTACAAGACGACAATTCTTGCCCTCGGGCGGCGAGGCCTCAACTGCCGGCATGGTCAAGAGACGAAAGCCCCGGGGACTTAGAAATTTTTCGCTCGGAGTTGGACTTAGAAAAATTTTTATCGAAGTGAAAAAAATGTTTTTTGAAAAAAGTGAAACATGCATGGGTGGCATTCGTTTGATAAGGCAAACACATCCTAAGGTTCGCTTTCGCAAATTTGTCCCTCTCTAAGTGGCAGTTTGCTCCGAAAGTGGTAGTTCTCCCATGTACTACGCGGCTGGACTTAGAAAATTTTCGCTCGGAGTTGGACTTTAACTTTTTTCGGACCGAAAAAAAGTTTTTTTGAAAAATGTGAAATATGCATATTTGGTGTTCGTTTGATAAAGAAAACACATCCTTAGCCTAGTTTCTGCTAATTTGGCCCTGTATCATTGACTTTTTGCGCCGATTTGGACTTAGAAAAAGTTTCGATATTTTGCAAAAATAATTTTTTTAAAAACATGAAATATACATCGGAGGCATTCTTTTAGAAAGGGAAACACATCCCAAGAACAATTTTGGCAAATTTCCCCGTTTTTCGATGGCGCGTTGCACCACACCTACAAGACGACAATTCCGGCCCTCGGGCGGCGAGGCCTCAACTGCCGGCATGGTCAAGAGACGAAAGCCCCGGGGACTTAGAAATTTTTCGCTCGGAGTTGGACTTAGAAAAAGTTTCGATATTTTGCAAAAATAATTTTTTTAAAAACATGAAATATACATCGGAGGCATTCTTTTAGAATGGGAAACACATCCCAAAAACGATTTTGGCAAATTTCCCCGTTTTTCGATGGCGCGTTGCACCACACCTACAAGACGACAATTCTTGCCCTCGGCCGGCGAGGCCTCAACTGCCGGCATGGTCACGAGACGAAAGCCCCGGGGACTTAGAAATTTTTCGCTCAGAGTTGGACTTTAACTTTTTTCGGACCGAAAAAAAGTTTTTTTGAAAAATGTGACATATGCATATTTGGTGTTCGTTTGATAAAGAAAACACATCCTTAGCCTAGTTTCTGCTAATTTGGCCCTGTATCATTGACTTTTTGCGCCGATTTGTACTTAGAAAAAGTTTCGATATTTTGCAAAAATAATTTTTTTAAAAACATGAAATATACATCGGAGGCATTCTTTTAGAAAGGGAAACACATCCCAAGAACAATTTTGGC
This sequence comes from Mantis religiosa, assembly GCA_030765055.1. Lineage (NCBI taxonomy): Eukaryota > Metazoa > Arthropoda > Insecta > Mantodea > Mantidae > Mantis > Mantis religiosa. Next base: position 14,800 of record JAUKNK010001346.1, on the reverse strand, counting down.
AAATTTTCCCGTTTTTCGATGGCGCGTTGCACCACACCTACAAGACGACAATTCTTGCCCTCGGGCGGCGAGGCCTCAACTGCCGGCATGGTCAAGAGACGAAAGCCCCGGGGACTTAGAAATTTTTCGCTCGGAGTTGGACTTAGAAAAATTTTTATCGAAGTGAAAAAAATGTTTTTTGAAAAAAGTGAAACATGCATGGGTGGCATTCGTTTTATAAGGCAAACACATCCTAAGGTTCGCTTTCGCAAATTTGTCCCTCTTTAAGTGGCAGTTTGCTCCGAAAGTGGTAGTTCTCCCATGTACTACGCGGCTGGACTTAGAAAATTTTCGCTCGGAGTTGGACTTTAACTTTTTTCGGACCGAAAAAAAGTTTTTTTGAAAAATGTGAAATATGCATATTTGGTGTTCGTTTGATAAAGAAAACACATCCTTAGCCTAGTTTCTGCTAATTTGGCCCTGTATCATTGACTTTTTGCGCCGATTTGGACTTAGAAAAAGTTTCGATATTTTGCAAAAATAATTTTTTTAAAAACATGAAATATACATCGGAGGCATTCTTTTAGAAAGGGAAACACATCCCAAGAACAATTTTGGCAAATTTCCCCGTTTTTCGATGGCGCGTTGCACCACACCTACAAGACGACAATTCCGGCCCTCGGGCGGCGAGGCCTCAACTGCCGGCATGGTCAAGAGACGAAAGCCCCGGGGACTTAGAAATTTTTCGCTCGGAGTTGGACTTAGAAAAAGTTTCGATATTTTGCAAAAATAATTTTTTTAAAAACATGAAATATACATCGGAGGCATTCTTTTAGAATGGGAAACACATCCCAAAAACGATTTTGGCAAATTTCCCCGTTTTTCGATGGCGCGTTGCACCACACCTACAAGACGACAATTCTTGCCCTCGGCCGGCGAGGCCTCAACTGCCGGCATGGTCACGAGACGAAAGCCCCGGGGACTTAGAAATTTTTCGCTCAGAGTTGGACTTTAACTTTTTTCGGACCGAAAAAAAGTTTTTTTGAAAAATGTGACATATGCATATTTGGTGTTCGTTTGATAAAGAAAACACATCCTTAGCCTAGTTTCTGCTAATTTGGCCCTGTATCATTGACTTTTTGCGCCGATTTGTACTTAGAAAAAGTTTCGATATTTTGCAAAAATAATTTTTTTAAAAACATGAAATATACATCGGAGGCATTCTTTTAGAAAGGGAAACACATCCCAAGAACAATTTTGGCAAATTTCCCCGTTTTTCGATGGCGCGTTGCACCACACCTACAAGACGACAATTCCGGCCCTCGGTCGGCGAGGCCTCAACTGCCGGCATGGTCAAGAGACGAAAGCCCCGGGGACTTAGAAATTTTTCGCTCGGAGTTGGACTTAGAAAAAGTTTCGATATTTTGCAAAAATAATTTTTTTAAAAACATGAAATATACATCGTAGGCATTCTTTTAGAATGGGAAACACATCCCAAGAACAATTTTGGCAAATTTCCCCGTTTTTCGATGGCGCGTTGCACCACACCTACAAGACGACAATTCTTGCCCTCGGGCGGCGAGGCCTCAACTGCCGGCATGGTCAAGAGACGAAAGCCCCGGGGACTTAGAAATTTTTCGCTCAGAGTTGGACTTTAACTTTTTTCGGACCGAAAAAAAGTTTTTTTGAAAAATGTGAAATATGCATATTTGGTGTTCGTTTGATAAAGAAAACACATCCTTAGCCTAGTTTCTGCTAATTTGGCCCTGTATCATTGACTTTTTGCGCCGATTTGGACTTAGAAAAAGTTTCGATATTTTGCAAAAATAATTTTTTTAAAAACATGAAATATACATCGGAGGCATTCTTTTAGAAAGGGAAACACATCCCAAGAACAATTTTGGCAAATTTCCCCGTTTTTCGATGGCGCGTTGCACCACACCTACAAGACGACAATTCTTGCCCTCGGCCGGCGAGGCCTCAACTGCCGGCATGGTCACGAGACGAAAGCCCCGGGGACTTAGAAATTTTTCGCTCAGAGTTGGACTTTAACTTTTTTCGGACCGAAAAATAGTTTTTTTGAAAAATGTGAAATACGCATCATTGGTGTTCGTTTGATAAAGAAAACACATCCTTAGCCTCGTTCCTGCTAATTTGGCCCTGTTTTACTAACTTTTTGCGCCGATTTGGACTTAGAAAAAGTTTCGATTTTGGGAAGAAATAATTTTTTTAAAAACACGGCTGTACTTGTAATTTTTCACTCGCACGACACACGATGGACTTAGAATTATTTCACTCTTGCTGCCCTCTTTGGACTTTGAAAAAGCCGGGCACTGTGGGATTTTGAATTAATCTCACTGGCAATATTTCACTCGGACGACACATTTAGGATTATTTCGCTCATTCTAGCCTCGCTGGACTTTGAATTCTTCACACATTTTTTCTTTGCACCTTTCACTCGCTGTTTCGACCTACAACATTTTTTTTCACTTGTATGACCTTTTGCACTTCAATTATTTTAGCCCATTTCACAATCACTTTTTGTGCACTTTTTAGACGTGGAATATCACTCGCATTTAGAGGCACTTTGTCGCTCGCTCTGTTTCGACCTAGAACATTTCCAATTCACTTGTATGACATTTTGCACTTGTAGGCACATTCATTATTTGCATTAATTATTTTAGCTCTCCTTGGACAGACTTTACCTTTCACAAAAACTTTTTGAGCACTTTTTGGGACGTGGAATATCACTCGAATTCAGAGGCACTTTCTCACTCGCTCTGTTTCGACCTAGAACATTTCGTTTTCACTTATATGAGCTTTTGCACCTGTAGGCACATTCATTTTTTGCATTAATTATTTTAGCTCTCCTTGGACAGACTTTACCTTTCACAAACACTTTTTGAGCACTTTTTGGGACGTGGAATATCACTCGACTTCAGTGGCACTTTCTCACTCGCTCTGTTTCGACCTAGAACATTTCGTTTTCACTTGTAAGAGCTTTTGCACTTGTAGGCGCATTCATTTTTTGCATTAATTAATTTAGCTCTCCTTGGACAGACTTTACCTTTCACTAACACTTTTTGAGCACTTTGTTTAGACGTGGAATATCACTCGAATTAAGAGGCACTTTCTCACTCGCAGAAAACTTTCTGCACCTAGCACACGAACACGTTTGAACTCGTCGTGCTTCTGGCGTCTTGTCGTAGTGGAAGAGGCTGGAATCACCTGGCGGGGTCCCAGGCTGGTGTTGTGTGTGTTTTCGGACTGTAGATTTAGTTCTGCGAAGTGGACGTAAGCCAGGCGTGGCTCCTGTGATCCCTGAATTCCCGTTGTTCTCCAGGTGCAGGTTGTCGGCCGGTGCGAGTTCTCCCCATCATGGCGCCTTCGGTAGACTTTGCGGTCCTTGTTCTGAACTGCTGAAAAAGAAAGGAAAACATTGTGAGAGTCCGTACGCTACTAATAAAAATAATCTCATATCTAGGAAGTTCCAGTAATTAGTAATTACATAACTTGGGCAGAGTAGCCACGCCGAATTAGCTTTTGGCGGGAAGAATTTCTCGTTGAAAACAAGGAGAAGCGCAGCCCTCGCGTGCGTCCGGCTTGGCCTCTCTAGCCGTTATGTTTCAAACTGTATGGAAGCGATGCGCAATAACACCAGCGCGATGACTCACGATTACGTCACCCTTGGCTACTTCCTTGCAAGTAGCGTTCACCTCTTGGTCGAGGTCATCCGAGCGAGTTTGCACAATGCTTTCTTACGACCAGTGTGCCAAAGATTAACGTCAATCGCAAGATAAACACGACCGTTTGTTAATTAAAGAAAACTGGGCCCAGGAATCCACAAACATGTTCACTTACTTGGCAATGCGTACCCAGGAACATTACTTTTCCTACGCGGCGCCGAACTTCGAGTTTTGGCTCACCTCCAGACCGCACTCCGCGACGGTCTCTCCCTTGGGGGAAACCTTAACACTTTCGCTCGGAGTTGGACTTTGAAAAATTTTTATCGGAGTGAAAAAAAGTTTTTTCATAAAGGTGAAAATTGCATCATTGGTATTCGTTTAATAAAGGAAGCGCATCCCAAGTTCCGTTTTTGCAAGTTTGTCCCTCTTTCACTAGCGCTTTTTACCGATTTGGACTTAGAAAGAGCTTCGATTTTGGGCAAAAATAACTTTTTTAAAAACACGAAATATACATCACAGGCATTCTTTTGGAAGAAGAAACTCTTCCCAAGACTCGTCTTTGCTAATTTGTCCCTCTCTCGCAAGCGATTTGCACCGCAGGTGGTCGTTCCCCCAGGCTGGACTTTGAAGAATTTCGCTCGGAGTTGGACTTTGAAAAATTTTTATCGGACCGAAAAAAGTTTTTTTGATTAATGTGAAACATGCATCTTTGGAATTCGTTAGATAAGGATAACGCATACTAAGTTCCGTTTTTGCTAATTTGTCCTTCTTTCACTGGCGCTTTGCACAGATTTGGAGTCAGAAAAATTTTCGATTTTTAGTAAAAATTCATTTTTTTAAAAGCACGAAATATACATCACAGGCATGCGCTTAGCAGGGAAAACTCGTCCCAGGGCTCGTTTTTGCTAATTTGTCCCTCTTTCACTAGCGGTTTGCACAGAAAGTGAACCTTCCCCCATGCTGGACTTAGAAATTTTTCGCTCGGAGTTGGACTTAGAAAAATTTTGATCGAAGTGAAAAAAATGTTTTTTGAAAAAAGTGAAACATGCATGGGTGGCATTCGTTTGATAAGGCAAACACATCCTAAGGTTCGCTTTCGCAAATTTGTCCCTCTTTAAGTGGCAGTTTGCTCCGAAAGTGGTAGTTCTCCCATGGACTACGCGGCTGGACTTAGAAAATTTTCGCTCGGAGTTGGACTTTAACTTTTTTCGGACCGAAAAAAAAGTTTTTTTCAAAAATGTGAAATATGCATCATTGGTGTTCGTTTGATAAAGAAAACACATCTTTAGCCTAGTTTCTGCTAATTTGGCCCTGTTTCATTGACTTTTTGCGCCGATTTGGACTTAGAAAAAGTTTCGATATTTTGCAAAAATAATTTTTTTAAAAACATGAAATATACATCGGAGGCATTCTTTTAGAAAGGGAAACACATCCCAAGAACAATTTTGGCAAATTTCCCCGTTTTTCGATGGCGCGTTGCACCACACCTACAAGACGACAATTGCGGCCCTCGGGCGGCGAGGCCTCAACTGCCGGCATGGTCAGGAGACGAAAGTCCCGGGGACTTAGAAATTTTTCGCTCGGAGTTGGACTTAGAAAAATTTTTATCGAAGTGAAAAAAATGTTTTTTGAAAAAAGTGAAACATGCATGGGTGGCATTCGTTTGATAAGGCAAACACATCCTAAGGTTCGCTTTCGCAAATTTGTCCCTCTCTAAGTGGCAGTTTGCTCCGAAAGTGGTAGTTCTCCCATGTACTACGCGGCTGGACTTAGAAAATTTTCGCTCGGAGTTGGACTTTAACTTTTTTCGGACCGAAAAAAAGTTTTTTTGAAAAATGTGAAATATGCATATTTGGTGTTCGTTTGATAAAGAAAACACATCCTTAGCCTAGTTTCTGCTAATTTGGCCCTGTATCATCGACTTTTTGCGCCGATTTGGACTTAGAAAAAGTTTCGATATTTTGCAAAAATAATTTTTTTAAAAACATGAAATATACATCGGAGGCATTCTTTTAGAAAGGGAAACACATCCCAAGAACAATTTTGGCAAATTTTCCCGTTTTTCGATGGCGCGTTGCACCACACCTACAAGACGACAATTCTTGCCCTCGGGCGGCGAGGCCTCAACTGCCGGCATGGTCAAGAGACGAAAGCCCCGGGGACTTAGAAATTTTTCGCTCGGAGTTGGACTTAGAAAAATATTTATCGAAGTGAAAAAAATGTTTTTTGAAAAAAGTGAAACATGCATGGGTGGCATTCGTTTGATAAGGCAAACACATCCTAAGGTTCGCTTTCGCAAATTTGTCCCTCTCTAAGTGGCAGTTTGCTCCGAAAGTGGTAGTTCTCCCATGTACTACGCGGCTGGACTTAGAAAATTTTCGCTCGGAGTTGGACTTTAACTTTTTTCGGACCGAAAAAAAGTTTTTTTGAAAAATGTGAAATATGCATATTTGGTGTTCGTTTGATAAAGAAAACACATCCTTAGCCTAGTTTCTGCTAATTTGGCCCTGTATCATCGACTTTTTGCGCCGATTTGGACTTAGAAAAAGTTTCGATATTTTGCAAAAATAATTTTTTTAAAAACATGAAATATACATCGGAGGCATTCTTTTAGAAAGGGAAACACATCCCAAGAACAATTTTGGCAAATTTTCCCGTTTTTCGATGGCGCGTTGCACCACACCTACAAGACGACAATTCTTGCCCTCGGGCGGCGAGGCCTCAACTGCCGGCATGGTCAAGAGACGAAAGCCCCGGGGACTTAGAAATTTTTCGCTCGGAGTTGGACTTAGAAAAATTTTTATCGAAGTGAAAAAAATGTTTTTTGAAAAAAGTGAAACATGCATGGGTGGCATTCGTTTGATAAGGCAAACACATCCTAAGGTTCGCTTTCGCAAATTTGTCCCTCTCTAAGTGGCAGTTTGCTCCGAAAGTGGTAGTTCTCCCATGTACTACGCGGCTGGACTTAGAAAATTTTCGCTCGGAGTTGGACTTTAACTTTTTTCGGACCGAAAAAAAGTTTTTTTGAAAAATGTGAAATATGCATATTTGGTGTTCGTTTGATAAAGAAAACACATCCTTAGCCTAGTTTCTGCTAATTTGGCCCTGTATCATTGACTTTTTGCGCCGATTTGGACTTAGAAAAAGTTTCGATATTTTGCAAAAATAATTTTTTTAAAAACATGAAATATACATCGGAGGCATTCTTTTAGAAAGGGAAACACATCCCAAGAACAATTTTGGCAAATTTCCCCGTTTTTCGATGGCGCGTTGCACCACACCTACAAGACGACAATTCCGGCCCTCGGGCGGCGAGGCCTCAACTGCCGGCATGGTCAAGAGACGAAAGCCCCGGGGACTTAGAAATTTTTCGCTCGGAGTTGGACTTAGAAAAAGTTTCGATATTTTGCAAAAATAATTTTTTTAAAAACATGAAATATACATCGGAGGCATTCTTTTAGAAAGGGAAACACATCCCAAGAACAATTTTGGCAAATTTTCCCGTTTTTCGATGGCGCGTTGCACCACACCTACAAGACGACAATTCTTGCCCTCGGGCGGCGAGGCCTCAACTGCCGGCATGGTCAAGAGACGAAAGCCCCGGGGACTTAGAAATTTTTCGCTCGGAGTTGGACTTAGAAAAATTTTTATCGAAGTGAAAAAAATGTTTTTTGAAAAAAGTGAAACATGCATGGGTGGCATTCGTTTGATAAGGCAAACACATCCTAAGGTTCGCTTTCGCAAATTTGTCCCTCTCTAAGTGGCAGTTTGCTCCGAAAGTGGTAGTTCTCCCATGTACTACGCGGCTGGACTTAGAAAATTTTCGCTCGGAGTTGGACTTTAACTTTTTTCGGACCGAAAAAAAGTTTTTTTGAAAAATGTGAAATATGCATATTTGGTGTTCGTTTGATAAAGAAAACACATCCTTAGCCTAGTTTCTGCTAATTTGGCCCTGTATCATTGACTTTTTGCGCCGATTTGGACTTAGAAAAAGTTTCGATATTTTGCAAAAATAATTTTTTTAAAAACATGAAATATACATCGGAGGCATTCTTTTAGAAAGGGAAACACATCCCAAGAACAATTTTGGCAAATTTCCCCGTTTTTCGATGGCGCGTTGCACCACACCTACAAGACGACAATTCCGGCCCTCGGGCGGCGAGGCCTCAACTGCCGGCATGGTCAAGAGACGAAAGCCCCGGGGACTTAGAAATTTTTCGCTCGGAGTTGGACTTAGAAAAAGTTTCGATATTTTGCAAAAATAATTTTTTTAAAAACATGAAATATACATCGGAGGCATTCTTTTAGAATGGGAAACACATCCCAAGAACGATTTTGGCAAATTTCCCCGTTTTTCGATGGCGCGTTGCACCACACCTACAAGACGACAATTCTTGCCCTCGGCCGGCGAGGGCTCAACTGCCGGCATGGTCACGAGACGAAAGCCCCGGGGACTTAGAAATTTTTCGCTCAGAGTTGGACTTTAACTTTTTTCGGACCGAAAAAAAGTTTTTTTGAAAAATGTGAAATATGCATATTTGGTGTTCGTTTGATAAAGAAAACACATCCTTAGCCTAGTTTCTGCTAATTTGGCCCTGTATCATCGACTTTTTGCGCCGATTTGGACTTAGAAAAAGTTTCGATATTTTGCAAAAATAATTTTTTTAAAAACATGAAATATACATCGGAGGCATTCTTTTAGAAAGGGAAACACATCCCAAGAACAATTTTGGCAAATTTTCCCGTTTTTCGATGGCGCGTTGCACCACACCTACAAGACGACAATTCTTGCCCTCGGGCGGCGAGGCCTCAACTGCCGGCATGGTCAAGAGACGAAAGCCCCGGGGACTTAGAAATTTTTCGCTCGGAGTTGGACTTAGAAAAATTTTTATCGAAGTGAAAAAAATGTTTTTTGAAAAAAGTGAAACATGCATGGGTGGCATTCGTTTGATAAGGCAAACACATCCTAAGGTTCGCTTTCGCAAATTTGTCCCTCTCTAAGTGGCAGTTTGCTCCGAAAGTGGTAGTTCTCCCATGTACTACGCGGCTGGACTTAGAAAATTTTCGCTCGGAGTTGGACTTTAACTTTTTTCGGACCGAAAAAAAGTTTTTTTGAAAAATGTGAAATATGCATATTTGGTGTTCGTTTGATAAAGAAAACACATCCTTAGCCTAGTTTCTGCTAATTTGGCCCTGTATCATCGACTTTTTGCGCCGATTTGGACTTAGAAAAAGTTTCGATATTTTGCAAAAATAATTTTTTTAAAAACATGAAATATACATCGGAGGCATTCTTTTAGAAAGGGAAACACATCCCAAGAACAATTTTGGCAAATTTTCCCGTTTTTCGATGGCGCGTTGCACCACACCTACAAGACGACAATTCTTGCCCTCGGGCGGCGAGGCCTCAACTGCCGGCATGGTCAAGAGACGAAAGCCCCGGGGACTTGGAAATTTTTCGCTCGGAGTTGGACTTAGAAAAATTTTTATCGAAGTGAAAAAAATGTTTTTTGAAAAAAGTGAAACATGCATGGGTGGCATTCGTTTGATAAGGCAAACACATCCTAAGGTTCGCTTTCGCAAATTTGTCCCTCTCTAAGTGGCAGTTTGCTCCGAAAGTGGTAGTTCTCCCATGTACTACGCGGCTGGACTTAGAAAATTTTCGCTCGGAGTTGGACTTTAACTTTTTTCGGACCGAAAAAAAGTTTTTTTGAAAAATGTGAAATATGCATATTTGGTGTTCGTTTGATAAAGAAAACACATCCTTAGCCTAGTTTCTGCTAATTTGGCCCTGTATCATCGACTTTTTGCGCCGATTTGGACTTAGAAAAAGTTTCGATATTTTGCAAAAATAATTTTTTTAAAAACATGAAATATACATCGGAGGCATTCTTTTAGAAAGGGAAACACATCCCAAGAACAATTTTGGCAAATTTTCCCGTTTTTCGATGGCGCGTTGCACCACACCTACAAGACGACAATTCTTGCCCTCGGCCGGCGAGGCCTCAACTGCCGGCATGGTCACGAGACGAAAGCCCCGGGGACTTAGAAATTTTTCGCTCAGAGTTGGACTTAGAAAAAGTTTCGATATTTTGCAAAAATAATTTTTTTAAAAACATGAATTATACATCGGAGGCATTCTTTTAGAATGGGAAACACATCCCAAGAACGAGTTTGGCAAATTTCCCCGTTTTTCGATGGCGCGTTGCACCACACCTACAAGACGACAATTCTAGCCCTCGGCCGGCGAGGCCTCAACTGCCGGCATGGTCACGAGACGAAAGCCCCGGGGACTTTTTCGCTCAGAGTTGGACTTTAACTTTTTTCGGACCGAAAAAAAGTTTTTTTGAAAAATGTGAAATATGCATATTTGGTGTTCGTTTGATTAAGAAAACACATCCTTAGCCTAGTTTCTGCTAATTTGGCCCTGTATCATTGACTTTTTGCGCCGATTTGGTCTTAGAAAAAGTTTCGATATTTTGCAAAAATAATTTTTTTAAAAACATGAAATATACATCGGAGGCATTCTTTTAGAAAGGGAAACACATCCCAAGAACAATTTTGGCAAATTTTCCCGTTTTTCGATGGCGCGTTGCACCACACCTACAAGACGACAATTCTTGCCCTCGGGCGGCGAGGCCTCAACTGCCGGCATGGTCAAGAGACGAAAGCCCCGGGGACTTAGAAATTTTTCGCTCGGAGTTGGACTTAGAAAAATTTTTATCGAAGTGAAAAAAATGTTTTTTGAAAAAAGTGAAACATGCATGGGTGGCATTCGTTTTATAAGGCAAACACATCCTAAGGTTCGCTTTCGCAAATTTGTCCCTCTTTAAGTGGCAGTTTGCTCCGAAAGTGGTAGTTCTCCCATGTACTACGCGGCTGGACTTAGAAAATTTTCGCTCGGAGTTGGACTTTAACTTTTTTCGGACCGAAAAAAAGTTTTTTTGAAAAATGTGAAATATGCATATTTGGTGTTCGTTTGATAAAGAAAACACATCCTTAGCCTAGTTTCTGCTAATTTGGCCCTGTATCATTGACTTTTTGCGCCGATTTGGACTTAGAAAAAGTTTCGATATTTTGCAAAAATAATTTTTTTAAAAACATGAAATATACATCGGAGGCATTCTTTTAGAAAGGGAAACACATCCCAAGAACAATTTTGGCAAATTTCCCCGTTTTTCGATGGCGCGTTGCACCACACCTACAAGACGACAATTCCGGCCCTCCGGCGGCGAGGCCTCAACTGCCGGCATGGTCAAGAGACGAAAGCCCCGGGGACTTAGAAATTTTTCGCTCGGAGTTGGACTTAGAAAAAGTTTCGATATTTTGCAAAAATAATTTTTTTAAAAACATGAAATATACATCGGAGGCATTCTTTTAGAATGGGAAACACATCCCAAGAACGATTTTGGCAAATTTCCCCGTTTTTCGATGGCGCGTTGCACCACACCTACAAGACGACAATTCTTGCCCTCGGCCGGCGAGGCCTCAACTGCCGGCATGGTCACGAGACGAAAGCCCCGGGGACTTAGAAATTTTTCGCTCAGAGTTGGACTTTAACTTTTTTCGGACCGAAAAAAAGTTTTTTTGAAAAATGTGAAATATGCATATTTGGTGTTCGTTTGATAAAGAAAACACATCCTTAGCCTAGTTTCTGCTAATTTGGCCCTGTATCATCGACTTTTTGCGCCGATTTGGACTTAGAAAAAGTTTCGATATTTTGCAAAAATAATTTTTTTAAAAACATGAAATATACATCGGAGGCATTCTTTTAGAAATGGAAACACATCCCAAGAACAATTTTGGCAAATTTTCCCGTTTTTCGATGGCGCGTTGCACCACACCTACAAGACGACAATTCTTGCCCTCGGGCGGCGAGGCCTCAACTGCCGGCATGGTCAAGAGACGAAAGCCCCGGGGACTTAGAAATTTTTTCGCTCGGAGTTGGACTTAGAAAAATTTTTATCGAAGTGAAAAAAATGTTTTTTGAAAAAAGTGAAACATGCATGGGTGGCATTCGTTTGATAAGGCAAACACATCCTAAGGTTCGCTTTCGCAAATTTGTCCCTCTTTAAGTGGCAGTTTGCTCCGAAAGTGGTAGTTCTCCCATGTACTACGCGGCTGGACTTAGAAAATTTTCGCTCGGAGTTGGACTTTAACTTTTTTCGGACCGAAAAAAAGTTTTTTTGAAAAATGTGAAATATGCATATTTGGTGTTCGTTTGATAAAGAAAACACATCCTTAGCCTAGTTTCTGCTAATTTGGCCCTGTATCATTGACTTTTTGCGCCGATTTGGACTTAGAAAAAGTTTCGATATTTTGCAAAAATAATTTTTTTAAAAACATGAAATATACATCGTAGGCATTCTTTTAGAATGGGAAACACATCCCAAGAACAATTTTGGCAAATTTCCCCGTTTTTCGATGGCGCGTTGCACCACACCTACAAGACGACAATTCCGGCCCTCGGCCGGCGAGGCCTCAACTGCCGGCATGGTCACGAGACGAAAGCCCCGGGGACTTAGAAATTTTTCGCTCGGAGTTGGACTTAGAAAAAGTTTCGATATTTTGCAAAAATAATTTTTTTAAAAACATGAAATATACATCGGAGGCATTCTTTTAGAATGGGAAACACATCACAAGAACGATTTTGGCAAATTTCCCCGTTTTTCGATGGCGCGTTGCACCACACCTACAAGACGACAATTCTTGCCCTCGGCCGGCGAGGCCTCAACTGCCGGCATGGTCACGAGACGAAAGCCCCGGGGACTTAGAAATTTTTCGCTCAGAGTTGGACTTTAACTTTTTTCGGACCGAAAAAAAGTTTTTTTGAAAAATGTGAAATATGCATATTTGGTGTTCGTTTGATAAAGAAAACACATCCTTAGCCTAGTTTCTGCTAATTTGGCCCTGTATCATCGACTTTTTGCGCCGATTTGTACTTAGAAAAAGTTTCGATATTTTGCAAAAATAATTTTTTTAAAAACATGAAATATACATCGGAGGCATTCTTTTAGAAAGAGAAACACATCCCAAGAACAATTTTGGCAAATTTTCCCGTTTTTCGATGGCGCGTTGCACCACACCTACAAGACGACAATTCTTGCCCTCGGGCGGCGAGGCCTCAACTGCCGGCATGGTCAAGAGACGAAAGCCCCGGGGACTTAGAAATTTTTCGCTCGGAGTTGGACTTAGAAAAATTTTTATCGAAGTGAAAAAAATGTTTTTTGAAAAAAGTGAAACATGCATGGGTGGCATTCGTTTGATAAGGCAAACACATCCTAAGGTTCGCTTTCGCAAATTTGTCCCTCTCTAAGTGGCAGTTTGCTCCGAAAGTGGTAGTTCTCCCATGTACTACGCGGCTGGACTTAGAAAATTTTCGCTCGGAGTTGGACTTTAACTTTTTTCGGACCGAAAAAAAGTTTTTTTGAAAAATGTGAAATATGCATATTTGGTGTTCGTTTGATAAAGAAAACACATCCTTAGCCTAGTTTCTGCTAATTTGGCCCTGTATCATTGACTTTTTGCGCCGATTTGGACTTAGAAAAAGTTTCGATATTTTGCAAAAATAATTTTTTTAAAAACATGAAATATACATCGGAGGCATTCTTTTAGAAAGGGAAACACATCCCAAGAACAATTTTGGCAAATTTCCCCGTTTTTCGATGGCGCGTTGCACCACACCTACAAGACGACAATTCCGGCCCTCGGGCGGCGAGGCCTCAACTGCCGGCATGGTCAAGAGACGAAAGCCCCGGGGACTTAGAAATTTTTCGCTCGGAGTTGGACTTAGAAAAAGTTTCGATATTTTGCAAAAATAATTTTTTTAAAAACATGAAATATACATCGGAGGCATTCTTTTAGAATGGGAAACACATCCCAAAAACGATTTTGGCAAATTTCCCCGTTTTTCGATGGCGCGTTGCACCACACCTACAAGACGACAATTCTTGCCCTCGGCCGGCGAGGCCTCAACTGCCGGCATGGTCACGAGACGAAAGCCCCGGGGACTTAGAAATTTTTCGCTCAGAGTTGGACTTTAACTTTTTTCGGACCGAAAAAAAGTTTTTTTGAAAAATGTGACATATGCATATTTGGTGTTCGTTTGATAAAGAAAACACATCCTTAGCCTAGTTTCTGCTAATTTGGCCCTGTATCATTGACTTTTTGCGCCGATTTGTACTTAGAAAAAGTTTCGATATTTTGCAAAAATAATTTTTTTAAAAACATGAAATATACATCGGAGGCATTCTTTTAGAAAGGGAAACACATCCCAAGAACAATTTTGGCAAATTTTCCCGTTTTTCGATGGCGCGTTGCACCACACCTACAAGACGACAATTCTTGCCCTCGGGCGGCGAGGCCTCAACTGCCGGCATGGTCAAGAGACGAAAGCCCCGGGGACTTAGAAATTTTTCGCTCGGAGTTGGACTTAGAAAAATTTTTATCGAAGTGAAAAAAATGTTTTTTGAAAAAAGTGAAACATGCATGGGTGGCATTCGTTTTATAAGGCAAACACATCCTAAGGTTCGCTTTCGCAAATTTGTCCCTCTTTAAGTGGCAGTTTGCTCCGAAAGTGGTAGTTCTCCCATGTACTACGCGGCTGGACTTAGAAAATTTTCGCTCGGAGTTGGACTTTAACTTTTTTCGGACCGAAAAAAAGTTTTTTTGAAAAATGTGAAATATGCATATTTGGTGTTCGTTTGATAAAGAAAACACATCCTTAGCCTAGTTTCTGCTAATTTGGCCCTGTATCATTGACTTTTTGCGCCGATTTGGACTTAGAAAAAGTTTCGATATTTTGCAAAAATAATTTTTTTAAAAACATGAAATATACATCGGAGGCATTCTTTTAGAAAGGGAAACACATCCCAAGAACAATTTTGGCAAATTTCCCCGTTTTTCGATGGCGCGTTGCACCACACCTACAAGACGACAATTCCGGCCCTCGGGCGGCGAGGCCTCAACTGCCGGCATGGTCAAGAGACGAAAGCCCCGGGGACTTAGAAATTTTTCGCTCGGAGTTGGACTTAGAAAAAGTTTCGATATTTTGCAAAAATAATTTTTTTAAAAACATGAAATATACATCGGAGGCATTCTTTTAGAATGGGAAACACATCCCAAAAACGATTTTG
>JAUKNK010001345.1:17500-31092 GCA_030765055.1 Mantis religiosa | reverse complement strand
AGGAATTTGATTGCACACTAACTTATAATAATCATTTTATTTGGCCTTTTCCAAGATGAATATAATTGTTTGTTAAAATATATGTAATAAACAATGTATTATTTCTTTCTTATATACATTTCCTTCCTATACTTGCACAAAAAGTTGTGAATTCAACCACAAGTACAAATTATAATGCTGGACATTAGTACCTTCATCCAGCAGGTTAATAATCAATTGCTTGGTTAAATGAAGTAAAGGTAGCACACATTTGTTACACTGAGGCAGTGGATGCATTGTTGTCATTTCTTTAGAGTATGCCATACATTGTTATTTTATTGCATGAGGTCATAATGAGAAACCTGGTAAAGTATATTCATTATGCAATGTTGCACAAATTCAGAAGGAGAAGAAGGAGGAGGAGAAGGAGAAGAAGGAGAAGGAGAAGAAGGAGAAGGAGGAGAAGAGAAGAAGAGGAGAAGGAGAAGAAGGAGAAGGAGGAGAACGAGAAGGAGAAGAAGGAGAAGGAGAAGGAGGAGGAGAAGGAGAAGGAGAAGAGGAAGAAGAAGAAGAAGAAGAAGAAGATTAATTTAATAATTAATTAATAACTATGTTTTGCTTTATGTACGGTCTGTACAGGACATTCTGCAGTGCTGCTTTTATGGCTGTTAGTTCTCCATCATAACAGCTCCTGGAGTAATATGATGATTTTACGAAGAGTGCTGTATGCAATAAAGTCCACAATTTTATTTTCAGAAATGAACCAACTCATAGATTTAATAAGTTAATGTGTAACACAGCTCCATCTATTTGTTTGGAGTTAGCGCTGCTATATATACTGCTAGTCTATATTACAAAACTTAGGTGCGTGCATGTAGCGTCTAACACATGGCAAGTCGAGTAAGCTCTGCCTTGTTTTTTACAGCAGGATTAAACTAGCCTGAGACAGAGTGTAGCAATATATGGAGCATTGAGCACTAGTTCGACTCAAAAGTTTTATGAATTTTGTGCTTCATTATATCATAGTCCTTACTCATAGGAATTTCAAAAGTTAGTTCAGACTCAATGGTAATATGGAGATTTACATTATATTGATGTACAGTAATCCATTTTCTGAGATTAATGCTTGGAATGGTGCAGTTCATTAGTATTTATTTCCAATACATAATATAAGATAAAAAACCAATAAAGATACCACAGTATTACTAATGGTGGATGTATTATTAATTATGCTGCTTGAGCGATAAATGTATGTCAGTTTAATAGTCCTGTACTTTGTTTAGGTTGGAACCTAGAAACGAACAAAGAAACAACATACCAAAGACAAACATATATGTATGACTATGTGAGTGAGGTGGATAAATCTGACTGAAGAGGTGAATGATGAATAGGAATTTGATTTGCACACATAACTTATAATAATCATTTTATTGGCCTTTTCCAAGATGAATAGAATTGTTTGTTAAAATATATGTAATAAACAATGTATATTTCTTTCTTATATACATTTCCTTCCTATACTTGCACAAAAAGTTGTGAATTCAACCACAAGTACAAATTATAATGCTGGACATTAGTACCTTCATCCAGCAGGTAATAATCAATTGCTTGGTTAAATGAAGTAAAGTAGCACAACATTTGTTACACTGAGGCAGTGGATGCATTGTTGTCATTTCTTTAGAGTATGCCATACATTGTTATTTTATTGCAATGAGGTCATAATGAGAACCTGGTAAAGTATATTCATTATGCAATGTTGCACAAAATCAGAAGGAGAAGGAGGAGGAGAAGGAGAGGAGAGAAGGAGAAGGAGAAGGAGGAGAAAGAGAAGAAGGAGGAGAAGGAGAAGAAGGAGAAGGAGGAGAACGAGAAGGAGAAGAAGGAGAAGGAGAAGAAGGAGAAGAAGGAGGAGAAGGAGGAGAAGGAGAAGAGGAAGAGGAAGAAGAAGAAGAAGAAGAGATTAATTTAATAATTAATTTATAACTATATTTTGCCTTTATGTACGGTCTGTACAGGACATTCTGCAGTGCTGCTTTTATGGCTGTTAGTTCTCCATCATAACAGCTCCTGGAGTAACATGATGATTTTACGAAGAGTGCTGTATGCAATAAAGTCCACAATTTTATTTTCAGAATGAACCAACTCATAGATTTAATAAGTTAATGTGTAACACAGCTCCATCTATTTGTTTGGAAGTTAGCGCTGCTATATATAACTGCTAGTCTATATTACAAAACTTAGGTGCGTGCATGTAGCGTCTAACACATGGCGAGTCGAGTAAGCTCTGCCCTTGTTTTTTACAGCAGGATTAAACTAGCCTGAGACAGAGTATAGCAATATATGGAGCATTGAGCACTAGTTCGACTCAAAGTTATATGAATTTTGTGCTTCATTATATCATAGTCCTTACTCATAGGAATTTCAAAAGTTAGTTCAGAACTCAAAGGTAATATGGAGATTTACATTATATTGATGTACAGTAATCCATTTTCTGAGATTAATGCTTGAATGGTGGCAGTTCATTAGTATTTATTTCCAATACATAATATAAGATAAAAAACCAATAAAGATACCACAGTATTACTAATGGTGGATGTATTATTAATTATGCTGCATGAGCGATAAATGTATGTCAGTTTAATAGTCCTGTACTTTGTTTAGGTTGGAACCTAGAAACGAACAAAGAAACAACATACCAAAGACAAACATATATGTTATGACTATGTGAGTGAGGTGGATAAATCTGACTGAAGAGGTGAATGATGAATAGGAATTTGATTGCACACTAACTTATAATAATCATTTTATTTGGCCTTTTCCAAGATGAATATAATTGTTTGTTAAAATATATGTAATAAACAATGTATATTTCTTTCTTATATACATTTCCTTCCTATACTTGCACAAAAAGTTGTGAATTCAACCACAAGTACAAATTATAATGCTGGACATTAGTACCTTCATCCAGCAGGTTAATAATCAATTGCTTGGTTAATGAAGTAAAGGTAGCCCACACATTTGTTACACTGAGGCAGTGGATGCATTGTTGTCATTTCTTTAGAGTATGCCATACAATTGTTATTTTATTGCAATGAGGTCATAATGAGAAACCTGGTAAAGTATATTCATTATGCAATGTTGCACACCAATTCAGAAGAAGGAGGAGAAGAAGGAGGAGGAGGAGAAGGAGGAGAAGAAGGAGAAGGAGGAGGAGGAGGAGAAGGAGGAGAAGAAGGAGAAGGAGAAGAAGGAGGAGAAGGAGAAGAAGGAGAAGGAGGAGAACGAGAAGGAGAAGAAGGAGAAGGAGAAGAAGGAGAAGAGAAGGAAAGGAGAGGAGAAGGAGAAGGAGAAGAGGAGAAGAAGAAGAAGAAGAAGAGAAGAAGAAGAAGAAGAAAAGAAGAAGAAGAAGAAGAAGAAGAAGAAGAAGAAGGAAGAAGAAAAGAAGAAGAAGAAGAAGAAGAAGAAGAAGAAGAAGAAGAAGAAGAAGAAGAAGAAGAAGAAGAAGAAGAAGAAGAAGAAGAAGAAGAAGAAGAAGAAGAAGAAGAAGAAGAAGAAGAAAGAAGAAGAAGAAGAGAAGAAGAAGAAGAAGAAGAAGAAGAAGAAGAAGAAGAAGAAGAAGAAGAAGAAGAAGAAGAAGAAGAAGAAGAAGAAGAAGAAGAAGAAGAAGAAGAAGAAGAAGAAGAAGAAGAGAAGAAGAAGAAGAAGAAGAAGAAGAAGAAGAAGAAGAAGAAGAAGAAGAAGAAGAAGAAGAAGAAGAAGATTAATTTAATAATTAATTTAATAACTATGTTTTGCTTTATGTACGGTCTGTACAGGACATTCTGCAGTGCTGCTTTTATGGCTGTTAGTTCTCCATCATAACAGCCCTGGAGTAATATGATGATTTTACGAAGAGTGCTGTATGCAATAAAGTCCACAATTTTACTTTCAGAAATGAACCAACTCATAGATTTAATAAGTTAATGTGTAACACAGCTCCATCTATTTGTTTGGAGTTAGCGCTGCTATAAATACTGCTAGTCTATATTACAAAACTTAGGTGCGTGCATGTAGCGTCTAACACATGGCGAGTCGAGTAAGCTCTGCCTTGTTTTTTACAGCAGGGATTAAACTAGCCTGAGACAGAGTATAGCAATATATGGAGCATTGAGCACTAGTTCGACTCAAAGTTATATGAATTTTGTGCTTCATTATATCATAGTCCTTACTCATAGGAATTTCAAAAGTTAGTTCAGGAACTCAATGGTAATATGGAGATTTACATTATATTGATGTACAGTAATCCATTTTCTGAGATTAATGCTTGGAATGGTGGCAGTTCATTAGTATTTATTTCCAATACATAATATAAGATAAAAAACCAATAAAGATACCACAGTATTACTAATGGTGGATGTATTATTAATTATGCTGCATGAGCGATAAATGTATGTCAGTTTAATAGTCCTGTACTTTGTTTAGGTTGGAACCTAGAAACGAACAAAGAAACAACATACCAAAGACAAACATATATGTTATGACTATGTGAGTGAGGTGGATAAATCTGACTGAAGAGGTGAATGATGAATAGGAATTTGATTGCACACTAACTTAAAATAATCATTTTATTTGGCCTTTTCCAAGATGAATATAATTGTTTGTTAAAATATATGTAATAAACAATGTATATTTCTTTCTTATATACATTTCCTTCCTATACTTGCACAAAAAGTTGTGAATTCAACCACAAGTAAAAATTATAATGCTGGACATTAGTACCTTCATCCAGCAGGTTAATAATCAATTGCTTGGTTAAATGAAGTAAAGGTAGCACACATTTGTTACACTGAGGCAGTGGATGCATTGTTGTCATTTCTTTAGAGTATGCCATACATTGTTATTTTATTGCAATGAGGTCATAATGAGAAACCTGGTAAAGTATATTCATTATGCAATGTTGCACAATTCAGAGGAGAAGAAGGAGGAGGAGAAGGAGAAGAAGGAGAAGGAGAAGAAGGAGAAGGAGGAGAAAGAGAAGAAGGGAGGAGAAGGAGAAGAAGGAGAAGGAGGAGAACGAGAAGGAGAAGAAGGAGAAGGAGAAGGAGGAGGAGAAGGAGAAGGAGAAGAGGAAGAAGAAGAAGAAGAAGAAGAAGAAGAAGAAGAAGAAGATTAATTAATAATTAATTTAATAACTATGTTTTGCTTTATGTACGGTCTGTACAGGACATTCTGCAGTGCTGCTTTTATGGCTGTTAGTTCTCCATCATAACAGCTCCTGGAGTAATATGATGATTTACGAAGAGTGCTGTATGCAATAAAGTCCACAATTTTATTTCAGAAATGAACCAACTCATAGATTTAATAAGTTAATGTGTAACACAGCTCCATCTATTTGTTTGGAAGGTTAGCGCTGCTATATATACTGCTAGTCTATATATACAAAACTTAGGTGCGTGCATGTAGCGTCTAACACATGGCAAGTCGAGTAAGCTCTGCCTTGTTTTTTACAGCAGGATTAAACTAGCCTGAGACAGAGTGTAGCAATATATGGAGCATTGAGCACTAGTTCGACTCAAAGTTTTATGAATTTTGTGCTTCATTATATCATAGTCCTTACTCATAGGAATTTCAAAAGTTAGTTCAGAACTCAATGGTAATATGGAGATTTACATTATATTGATGTACAGTAATCCATTTCTGAGATTAATGCTTGAATGGTGGCAGTCATTAGTATTTATTTCCAATACATAATATAAGATAAAAAAACCAATAAGATACCACAGTATTACTAATGGTGGATGTATTATTAATTATGCTGCATGAGCGATAAATGTATGTCAGTTTCATAGTCCTGTACTTTGTTTAGGTTGGAAACCTAGAAACGAACAAAGAAACAACATACCAAAGACAAACATATATGTTATGACTATGTGAGTGAGGTGGATAAATCTGACTGAAGAGGTGAATGATGAATAGGAATTTGATTGCACACTAACTTATAATAATCATTTTATTTGGCCTTTTCCAAGATGAATATAATTGTTTGTTAAAATATATGTAATAAACAATGTATATTTCTTTCTTATATACATTTCCTTCCTATACTTGCACAAAAAGTTGTGAAATTCAACCACAAGTACAAATTATAATGCTGGACATTAGTACCTTCATCCAGCAGGTTAATATCAATTGCTTGGTTAAATGAAGTAAAGGTAGCACACATTTGTTACACTGAGGCAGTGGATGCATTGTTGTCATTTCTTTAGAGTATGCCATACATTGTTATTTTATTGCAATGAGGTCATAATGAGAAACCTGGTAAAGTATATTCATTATGCAATGTTGCACAAATCAGAAGGAGAAGGAGGAGGAGAAGGAGAAGGAGGAGAAGGAGAAGGAGAAGGAGGAGAAAGAGAAGAAGGAGGAGAAGGAGAAGAAGGAGAAGGAGGAGAACGAGAAGGAGAAGAAGGAGAAGGAGAAGAAGGAGAGAAGGAGGAAAGGAGGAGAAGGAGAAGGAGAAGAGGAAGAAGAAGAAGAAGAAGAAGGAAGAAGAAGATTAATTAATAATTAATTTAATAACTATATTTTGCTTTATGTACGGTCTGTACAGGACATTCTGCAGTGCTGCTTTTATGGCTGTTAGTTCTCCATCATAACAGCTCCTGGAGTAACATGATGATTTACGAAGAGTGCTGTATGCAATAAAGTCCACAATTTTATTTCAGAAATGAACCAACTCATAGATTTAATAAGTTAATGTGTAACACAGCTCCATCTATTTGTTTGGAAGTTAGCGCTGCTATAATATACTGCTAGTCTATATTACAAAACTTAGGTGCGTGCATGTAGCGTCTAACACATGGCGAGTCGAGTAAGCTCTGCCTTGTTTTTTACAGCAGGATTAAACTAGCCTGAGACAGAGTATAGCAATATATGGAGCATTGAGCACTAGTTCGACTCAAAGTTATATGAATTTTGTGCTTCATTATATCATAGTCCTTACTCATAGGAATTTCAAAAGTTAGTTCAGAACTCAAAGGTAATATGGAGATTTACATTATATTGATGTACAGTAATCCATTTTCTGAGATTAATGCTTGGAATGGTGGCAGTTCATTAGTATTTATTTCCAATACATAATATAAGATAAAAAACCAATAAAGATACCACAGTATTACTAATGGTGGATGTATTATTAATTATGCTGCATGAGCGATAAATGTATGTCAGTTTAATAGTCCTGTACTTTGTTTAGGTTGGAACCTAGAAACGAACAAAAGAAACAACATACCAAAGACAAACATATATGTTATGACTATGTGAGTGAGGTGGATAAATCTGACTGAAGAGGTGAATGATGAATAGGAATTTGATTGCACACTAACTTATAATAATCATTTTATTTGGCCTTTTCCAAGATGAATTAATTGTTTGTTAAAATATATGTAATAAACAATGTATATTTCTTTCTTATATACATTTCCTTCCTATACTTGCACAAAAAGTTGTGAATTCAACACAAGTACAAATTTAATGCTGGACATTAGTACCTTCATCCAGCAGGTTAATAATCAATTGCTTGGTTAAATGAAGTAAAGGTAGCACACATTTGTTACACTGAGGCAGTGGATGCATTGTTGTCATTTCTTTAGAGTATGCCATACATTGTTATTTTATTGCAATGAGGTCATAATGAGAAACCTGGTAAAGTATATTCATTATGCAATGTTGCACCAATTCAGAAGAAGGGAGGAGAAGAAGGAGGAGGAGGAGAAGGAGGAGAAGAAGGAGAAGGAGAAGAAGGAGGAGAAGGAGAAGGAGGAGAACGAGAAGGAGAAGAAGGAGAAGGAGAAGAAGGAGAAGAAGAAGGAGAAGGAGGAGGAGAAGGAGAAGGAGAAGAGGAGAAGAAGAAGAAGAAGAAGAAGAAGAAGAAGAAGAAGAAGAAGAAGAAGAAGAAGAAGAAGAAGAAGAAGAAGAAGAAGAAGAAGAAGAAGAAGAAGAAGAAGAAGAAGAAGAAGAAGAAGAAGAAGAAGAAGAAGAAGAAGAAGAAGAAGAAGAAGAAGAAGAAGATTAATTTAATAATTAATTTAATAACTATGTTTTGCTTTATTGTACGGTCTGTACAGGACATTCTGCAGTGCTGCTTTTATGGCTGTTAGTTCTCCATCATAACAGCTCCTGGAGTAATATGATGATTTTACGAAGAGTGCTGTATGCAATAAAGTCCACAATTTTACTTTCAGAAATGAACCAACTCATAGATTTAATAAGTTAATGTGTAACACAGCTCCATCTATTTGTTTGGAAGTTAGCGCTGCTATATATACTGCTAGTCTATATTACAAACTTAGGTGCGTGCATGTAGCGTCTAACACATGGCGAGTCGAGTAAGCTCTGCCTTGTTTTTTACAGCAGGATTAAACTAGCCTGAGACAGAGTATAGCAATATATGGAGCATTGAGCACTAGTTCGACTCAAAGTTATATGAATTTTGTGCTTCATTATATCATAGTCCTTACTCATAGGAATTTCAAAAGTTAGTTCAGAACTCAATGGTAATATGGAGATTTACATTATATTGATGTACAGTAATCCATTTCTGAGATTAATGCTTGGAATGGTGGCAGTTCATTAGTATTTATTTCCAATACATAATATAAGATAAAAAACCAATAAAGATACCACAGTATTACTAATGGTGGATGTATTATTAATTATGCTGCATGAGCGATAAATGTATGTCAGTTTAATAGTCCTGTACTTTGTTTAGGTTGGAACCTAGAAACGAACAAAGAAACAACATACCCAAAGACAAACATATATGTTATGACTATGTGAGTGAGGTGGATAAATCTGACTGAAGAGGTGAATGATGAATAGGAATTTGATTGCACACTAACTTATAATAATCATTTTATTTGGCCTTTTCCAAGATGAATATAATTGTTTGTTAAAATATATGTAATAAACAATGTATATTTCTTTCTTATATACATTTCCTTCTATACTTGCACAAAAAGTTGTGAATTCAACCACAAGTACAAATTATAATGCTGGACATTAGTACCTTCATCCAGCAGGTAATAATCAATTGCTTGGTTAAATGAAGTAAAGGTAGCACACATTTGTTACACTGAGGCAGTGGATGCATTGTTGTCATTTCTTTAGAGTATGCCATACATTGTTATTTTATTGCAATGAGGTCATAATGAGAAACCTGGTAAAGTATATTCATTATGCAATGTTGCACAAATTCAGAAGGAGAAGAAGGAGGAGGAGAAGGAGAAGAAGGAGAAGGAGAAGAAGGAGGAGGAGAAAGAGAAGAAGGAGGAGAAGGAGAAGAAGGAGAAGGAGGAGAACGAGAAGGAGAAGGAGAAGGAGAAGGAGGAGGAGAAGGAGAAGGAGAAGAGGAAGAAGAGAAGAGAAGAAGATTAATTTAATAATTAATTTAATAACTATGTTTGCTTTATGTACGGTCTGTACAGGACATTCTGCAGTGCTGCTTTTATGGCTGTTAGTTCTCCATCATAACAGCTCCTGGAGTAATATGATGATTTTACGAAGAGTGCTGTATGCAATAAAGTCCACAATTTTATTTTCAGAAATGAACCAACTCATAGATTTAATAAGTTAATGTGTAAACACAGCTCCATCTATTTGTTTGGAAGTTAGCGCTGCTATATATACTGCTAGTCTATATTACAAAACTTAGGTGCGTGCATGTAGCGTCTAACACATGGCAAGTCGAGTAAGCTCTGCCTTGTTTTTTTACAGCAGGATTAAACTAGCCTGAGACAGAGTGTAGCAATATATGGAGCATTGAGCACTAGTTCGACTCAAAGTTTTATGAATTTTGTGCTTCATTATATCATAGTCCTTACTCATAGGAATTTCAAAAAGTTAGTTCAGAACTCAATGGTAATATGGAGATTTACATTATATTGATGTACAGTAATCCATTTTCTGAGATTAATGCTTGGAATGGTGGCAGTTCATTAGTATTTATTTCCAATACATAATATAAGATAAAAACCAATAAAGATACCACAGTATTACTAATGGTGGATGTATTATTAATTATGCTGCATGAGCGATAATGTATGTCAGTTTAATAGTCCTGTACTTTGTTTAGGTTGGAACCTAGAAACGAACAAAGAAACAACATACCAAAGACAAACATATATGTTATGACTATGTGAGTGAGGTGGATAAATCTGACTGAAGAGGTGAATGATGAATAGGAATTTGATTGCACACTAACTTATAATAATCATTTTATTTGGCCTTTTCAAGATGAATATAATTGTTTGTTAAAATATATGTAATAAACAATGTATATTTCTTTCTTATATACATTTCCTTCCTATACTTGCACAAAAAAGTTGTGAATTCAACCACAAGTACAAATTATAATGCTGGACATTAGTACCTTCATCCAGCAGGTTAATAATCAATTGCTTGGTTAAATGAAGTAAAGGTAGCACACATTTGTTACACTGAGGCAGTGGATGCATTGTTGTCATTTCTTTAGAGTATGCCATACATTGTTATTTTATTGCAATGAGGTCATAATGAGAAACCTGGTAAAGTATATTCATTATGCAATGTTGCACAAAATCAGAAGGAGAAGGAGGAGGAGAAGGAGAAGGAGGAGAAGGAGAAGGAGAAGGAGGAGAAAGAGAAGAAGGAGGAGAAGGAGAAGAAGGAGAAGGAGGAGAACGAGAAGGAGAAGAAGGAGAAGGAGAAGAAGGAGAAGAAGGAGGAGAAGGAGGAGAAGGAGAAGGAGAAGAGGAAGAAGAAGAAGAAGAAGAAGATTAATTTAATAATTAATTTAATAACTATATTTTGCTTTATGTACGGTCTGTACAGGACATTCTGCAGTGCTGCTTTTATGGCTGTTAGTTCTCCATCATAACAGCTCCTGGAGTAACATGATGATTTTACGAAGAGTGCTGTATGCAATAAAAGTCCACAATTTTATTTTCAGAAATGAACCAACTCATAGATTTAATAAGTTAATGTGTAACACAGCTCCATCTATTTGTTTGGAAGTTAGCGCTGCTATATATACTGCTAGTCTATATTACAAAACTTAGGTGCGTGCATGTAGCGTCTAACACATGGCGAGTCGAGTAAGCTCTGCCTTGTTTTTTACAGCAGGATTAAACTAGCCTGAGACAGAGTATAGCATATATGGAGCATTGAGCACTAGTTCGACTCAAAGTTATATGAATTTTGTGCTTCATTATATCATAGTCCTTACTCATAGGAATTTCAAAAGTTAGTTCAGAACTCAAAGGTAATATGGAGATTTACATTATATTGATGTACAGTAATCCATTTTCTGAGATTAATGCTTGGAATGGTGGCAGTTCATTAGTATTTATTTCCAATACATAATATAAGATAAAAAACCAATAAAGATACCACAGTATTACTAATGGTGGATGTATTATTAATTATGCTGCATGAGCGATAAATGTATGTCAGTTTAATAGTCCTGTACTTTGTTTAGGTTGGAACCTAGAAACGAACAAAGAAACAACATACCAAAGACAAACATATATGTTATGACTATGTGAGTGAGGTGGATAAATCTGACTGAAGAGGTGAATGATGAATAGGGAATTTGATTGCACACTAACTTATAATAATCATTTTATTTGGCCTTTTCCAAGATGAATATAATTGTTTGTTAAAATATATGTAATAAACAATGTATATTTCTTTCTTATATACATTTCCTTCCTATACTTGCACAAAAAGTTGTGAATTCAACCACAAGTACAAATTATAATGCTGGACATTAGTACCTTCATCCAGCAGGTTAATAATCAATTGCTTGGTTAAATGAAGTAAAGGTAGCACACATTTGTTACACTGGGAGGCAGTGGATGCATTGTTGTCATTTCTTTAGAGTATGCCATACATTGTTATTTTATTGCAATGAGGTCATAATGAGAAACCTGGTAAAGTATATTCATTATGCAATGTTGCACCAATTCAGAAGAAGGAGGAGAAGAAGGAGGAGGAGGAGAAGGAGGAGAAGAAGGAGAAGGAGAAGAAGGAGGAGAAGGAGAAGAAGGAGAAGGAGGAGAACGAGAAGGAGAAGAAGGAGAAGGAGAAGAAGGAGAAGAAGAAGGGAGAAGGAGGAGGAGAAGGAGAAGGAGAAGAAGAAGAAGAATGAAGAAGAAGAAGAAGAAGAAGAAGAAGAAGAAGAAGAAGAAGAAGAAGAAGAAGAAGAAGAAGAAGAAGAAGAAGAAGAAGAAGAAGAAGAAGAAGAAGAAGAAGAAGAAGAAGAAGAAGAAGAAGAAGAAGAAGAAGAAAGAAGAAGAAGAAGAAGAAGAAGAAGAAGAAGAAGAAGAAGAAGAAGAAGAAGAAGAAGAAGAAGAAGAAGAAGAAGAAGAAGAAGAAGAAGAAGAAGAAGAAGAAGAAGAAGAAGAAGAAGAAGAAGAAGAAGAAGAAGAAGAAGAAGAAGAAGAAGAAGAAGAAGAAGAAGAAGAAGAAGAAGAAGAAGAAGATTAATTTAATAATTAATTTAATAACTATGTTTTGCTTTATGTACGGTCTGTACAGGACATTCTGCAGTGCTGCTTTTATGGCTGTTAGTTCTCCATCATAACAGCTCCTGGAGTAATATGATGATTTTACGAAGAGTGCTGTATGCAATAAAGTCCACAATTTTACTTTCAGAAATGAACCAACTCATAGATTTAATAAGTTAATGTGTAACACAGCTCCATCTATTTGTTTGGAAGTTAGCGCTGCTATATATACTGCTAGTCTATATTACAAAACTTAGGTGCGTGCATGTAGCGTCTAACACATGGCGAGTCGAGTAAGCTCTGCCTTGTTTTTTACAGCAGGATTAAAACTAGCCTGAGACAGAGTATAGCAATATATGGAGCATTGAGCACTAGTTCGACTCAAAGTTATATGAATTTTGTGCTTCATTATATCATAGTCCTTACTCATAGGAATTTCAAAAGTTAGTTCAGAACTCAATGGTAATATGGAGATTTACATTATATTGATGTACAGTAATCCATTTTCTGAGATTAATGCTTGGAATGGTGGCAGTTCATTAGTATTTATTTCCAATACATAATATAAGATAAAAAACCAATAAAGATACCACAGTATTACTAATGGTGGATGTATTATTAATTATGCTGCATGAGCGATAAATGTATGTCAGTTTAATAGTCCTGTACTTTGTTTAGGTTGGAACCTAGAAACGAACAAAGAAACAACATACCAAAGACAAACATATATGTTATGACTATGTGAGTGAGGTGGATAAATCTGACTGAAGAGGTGAATGATGAATAGGAATTTGATTGCACACTAACTTATAATAATCATTTTATTTGGCCTTTTCAAGATGAATTAATTGTTTGTTAAAATATATGTAATAAACAATGTATATTTCTTTCTTATATACATTTCCTTACTATACTTGCACAAAAAGTTGTGAATTCAACCACAAGTACAAATTATAATGCTGGACATTAGTACCTTCATCCAGCAGGTTAATAATCAATTGCTTGGTTAAATGAAGTAAAGGTAGCACACATTGTTACACTGAGGCAGTGGATGCATTGTTGTCATTTCTTTAGAGTATGCCATACATT
>JAUKNK010001345.1:0-2500 GCA_030765055.1 Mantis religiosa | reverse complement strand
ATAAAGTCCACAATTTTATTTTCAGAAATGAACCAACTCATAGATTTAATAAGTTAATGTGTAACACAGCTCCATCTATTTGTTTGGAAGTTAGCGCTGCTATATATATTGCTAGTCTATATTACAAAACTTAGGTGCGTGCATGTAGCGTCTAACACATGGCAAGTCGAGTAAGCTCTGCCTTGTTTTTTACAGCAGGATTAAACTAGCCTGAGACAGAGTGTAGCAATATATGGAGCATTGAGCACTAGTTCGACTCAAAGTTATATGAATTTTGTGCTTCATTATATCATAGTCCTTACTCATAGGAATTTCAAAAGTTAGTTCAGAACTCAATGGTAATATGGAGATTTACATTATATTGATGTACAGTAATCCATTTTCTGAGATTAATGCTTGGAATGGTGGCAGTTCATTAGTATTTATTTCCAATACATAATATAAGATAAAAAACCAATAAAGATACCACAGTATTACTAATGGTCGATGTATTATTAATTATGCTGCATGAGCGATAAATGTATGTCAGTTTAATAGTCCTGTACTTTGTTTAGGTTGGAACCTAGAAACGAACAAAGAAACAACATACAAAGACAAACATATATTATGATATAGAATAGGAACTAATGTGAGTGAGGTGGATAAATCTGACTGAAGAGGTGAATGATGAATAGGAATTTGATTGCACACTAACTTATAATAATCATTTTATTTGGCCTTTTCCAAGATGAATATAATTGTTTGTTAAAATATATGTAATAAACAATGTATATTTCTTTCTTATATACATTTCCTTCCTATACTTGCACAAAAAGTTGTGAATTCAACCACAAGTACAAATTATAATGCTGGACATTAGTACCTTCATCCAGCAGGTTAATAATCAATTGCTTGGTTAAATGAAGTAAAGGTAGCACACATTTGTTACACTGAGGCAGTGGATGCATTGTTGTCATTTCTTTAGAGTATGCCATACATTGTTATTTTATTGCAATGAGGTCATAATGAGAAACCTGGTAAAGTATATTCATTATGCAATGTTGCACCAATTCAGAAGAAGAAGGAGAAGGAGGAGGAGGAGAAGAAGGAGGACGAGAAGGAGAAGGAGGAGGAGAAGGAGGAGGAGCAGGAGAAAGGAGGAGGAGAAGGAGGAGGAGCAGGAGAAGGAGGAGGAGAAGGAGGAGGAGCAGGAGAAGGAGGAGGAGAAGGAGGAGGAGCAGGAGGAGGAGGAGCAGGAGGAGGAGGAGGAGCAGGAGGAGGAGGAGGAGGAGAAGGAGAAGGAGAAGGAGAAGGAGAAGGAGAAGGAGAAGGAGAAGAAGAAGCAGAAGAAGAAGAAGAAGAAGAAGAAGAAGAAGAAGAAGAAGAAGAAGAAGAAGGAGGAGGAGAAGGGGAAGGGGAAGGGGAAGAGGAAGAAGAAGAAGAAGAAGAAGAAGAAGAAGAAGAAGAAGAAGAAGAAGAAGAAGAAGAAGAAGAAGAAGAAGAAGAAGAAGAGGAAGAGGAAGAGGAAGAGGAAGAGGAAGAGGAAGAGGAAGAGGAAGAGGAAGAGGAAGAGGAAGAGGAAGAAGGAGAAGGAGAAGGAGAAGGAGAAGGAGAAGGAGAAGGAGAAGGAGAAGGAGAAGGAGAAGGAGAAGGAGAAGGAGAAGGAGAAGGAGAAGGAGAAGGAGAAGGAGAAGGAGAAGGAGAAGGAGAAGGAGAAGGAGAAGGAGAAGGAGAAGGAGAAGGGAGAAGGAGAAGGAGAAGGAGAAGGAGAAGGAGAAGGAGAAGGAGAAGGAGAAGGAGAAGAAGAAGAAGAAGAAGAAGAAGAAGAAGAAGAAGAAGAAGAAGAAGAAGAAGAAGAAGAAGAAGAAGAAGAAGAAGAAGAAGAAGAAGAAGATTAATTTAATAATTAATTTAATAACTATGTTTTGCTTTATGTACGGTCTGTACAGGGACATTCTGCAGTGCTGCTTTTATGCTGTTAGTTCTCCATCATAACAGCTCCTGGAGTAATATGATGATTTTACGAAGAGTGCTGTATGCAATAAAGTCCACAATTTTACTTTCAGAAATGAACCAACTCATAGATTTAATAAGTTAATGTGTAACACAGCTCCATCTATTTGTTTGGAAGTTAGCGCTGCTATATATACTGCTAGTCTATATTACAAAACTTAGGTGCGTGCATGTAGCGTCTAACACATGGCGAGTCGAGTAAGCTCTGCCTTGTTTTTTACAGCAGGATTAAACTAGCCTGAGACAGAGTATAGCAATATATGGAGCATTGAGCACTAGTTCGACTCAAAGTTATATGAATTTTGTGCTTCATTATATCATAGTCCTTACTCATAGGAATTTCAAAAGTTAGTTCAGAACTCAATGGTAATATGGAGATTTACATTATATTGATGTACAGTAATCCATTTTCTGAGATTAATGCTTGGAATGGTGGCAGTTCATTAGTATTTATTTCCAATACATAATATAAGATAAAAAACCAATAAAGATACCACAGTATTACTAA
>JAUKNK010001344.1:20000-41046 GCA_030765055.1 Mantis religiosa | reverse complement strand
CATGGGAGAACTACCACTTTCGGAGCAAACTGCCACTTAGAGAGGGACAAATTTGCGAAAGCGAACCTTAGGATGTGTTTGCCTTATCAAACGAATGCCACCCATGCATGTTTCACTTTTTTCAAAAAACATTTTTTTCACTTCGATAAAAATTTTTCTAAGTCCAACTCCGAGCGAAAAATTTCTAAGTCCCCGGGGCTTTCGTCTCTTGACCATGCCGGCAGTTGAGGCCTCGCCGCCCGAGGGCAAGAATTGTCGTCTTGTAGGTGTGGTGCAACGCGCCATCGAAAAACGGGAAAATTTGCCAAAATTGTTCTTGGGATGTGTTTCCCTTTCTAAAAGAATGCCTCCGATGTATATTTCATGTTTTTAAAAAAATTATTTTTGCAAAATATCGAAACTTTTTCTAAGTCCAAATCGGCGCAAAAAGTCGATGATACAGGGCCAAATTAGCAGAAACTAGGCTAAGGATGTGTTTTCTTTATCAAACGAACACCAAATATGCATATTTCACATTTTTCAAAAAAACTTTTTTTCGGTCCGAAAAAAGTTAAAGTCCAACTCCGAGCGAAAATTTTCTAAGTCCAGCCGCGTAGTACATGGGAGAACTACCACTTTCGGAGCAAACTGCCACTTAGAGAGGGACAAATTTGCGAAAGCGAACCTTAGGATGTGTTTGCCTTATCAAACGAATGCCACCCATGCATGTTTCACTTTTTTCAAAAAACATTTTTTCACTTCGATAAATATTTTTCTAAGTCCAACTCCGAGCGAAAAATTTCTAAGTCCCCGGGGCTTTCGTCTCTTGACCATGCCGGCAGTTGAGGCCTCGCCGCCCGAGGGCAAGAATTGTCGTCTTGTAGGTGTGGTGCAACGCGCCATCGAAAAACGGGAAAATTTGCCAAAATTGTTCTTGGGATGTGTTTCCCTTTCTAAAAGAATGCCTCCGATGTATATTTCATGTTTTTAAAAAAATTATTTTTGCAAAATATCGAAACTTTTTCTAAGTCCAAATCGGCGCAAAAAGTCGATGATACAGGGCCAAATTAGCAGAAACTAGGCTAAGGATGTGTTTTCTTTATCAAACGAACACCAAATATGCATATTTCACATTTTTCAAAAAAACTTTTTTTCGGTCCGAAAAAAGTTAAAGTCCAACTCCGAGCGAAAATTTTCTAAGTCCAGCCGCGTAGTACATGGGAGAACTACCACTTTCGGAGCAAACTGCCACTTAGAGAGGGACAAATTTGCGAAAGCGAACCTTAGGATGTGTTTGCCTTATCAAACGAATGCCACCCATGCATGTTTCACTTTTTTCAAAAAACATTTTTTTCACTTCGATAAAAATTTTTCTAAGTCCAACTCCGAGCGAAAAATTTCTAAGTCCCCGGGACTTTCGTCTCTTGACCATGCCGGCAGTTGAGGCCTCGCCGCCCGAGGGCAAGAATTGTCGTCTTGTAGGTGTGGTGCAACGCGCCATCGAAAAACGGGAAAATTTGCCAAAATTGTTCTTGGGATGTGTTTCCCTTTCTAAAAGAATGCCTCCGATGTATATTTCATGTTTTTAAAAAAATTATTTTTGCAAAATATCGAAACTTTTTCTAAGTCCAAATCGGCGCAAAAAGTCGATGATACAGGGCCAAATTAGCAGAAACTAGGCTAAGGATGTGTTTTCTTTATCAAACGAACACCAAATATGCATATTTCACATTTTTCAAAAAAACTTTTTTTCGGTCCGAAAAAAGTTAAAGTCCAACTCCGAGCGAAAATTTTCTAAGTCCAGCCGCGTAGTACATGGGAGAACTACCACTTTCGGAGCAAACTGCCACTTAGAGAGGGACAAATTTGCGAAAGCGAACCTTAGGATGTGTTTGCCTTATCAAACGAATGCCACCCATGCATGTTTCACTTTTTTCAAAAAACATTTTTTTCACTTCGATAAAAATTTTTCTAAGTCCAACTCCGAGCGAAAAATTTCTAAGTCCCCGGGGCTTTCGTCTCTTGACCATGCCGGCAGTTGAGGCCTCGCCGCCCGAGGGCAAGAATTGTCGTCTTGTAGGTGTGGTGCAACGCGCCATCGAAAAACGGGAAAATTTGCCAAAATTGTTCTTGGGATGTGTTTCCCTTTCTAAAAGAATGCCTCCGATGT
Source organism: Mantis religiosa (assembly GCA_030765055.1). Lineage (NCBI taxonomy): Eukaryota > Metazoa > Arthropoda > Insecta > Mantodea > Mantidae > Mantis > Mantis religiosa. The sequence continues at coordinate 38,897 of JAUKNK010001344.1, read as the reverse complement.
ATATTTCATGTTTTTAAAAAAATTATTTTTGCAAAATATCGAAACTTTTTCTAAGTCCAAATCGGCGCAAAAAGTCGATGATACAGGGCCAAATTAGCAGAAACTAGGCTAAGGATGTGTTTTCTTTATCAAACGAACACCAAATATGCATATTTCACATTTTTCAAAAAAACTTTTTTTCGGTCCGAAAAAAGTTAAAGTCCAACTCCGAGCGAAAATTTTCTAAGTCCAGCCGCGTAGTACATGGGAGAACTACCACTTTCGGAGCAAACTGCCACTTAGAGAGGGACAAATTTGCGAAAGCGAACCTTAGGATGTGTTTGCCTTATCAAACGAATGCCACCCATGCATGTTTCACTTTTTTCAAAAAACATTTTTTTCACTTCGATAAAAATTTTTCTAAGTCCAACTCCGAGCGAAAAATTTCTAAGTCCCCGGGGCTTTCGTCTCTTGACCATGCCGGCAGTTGAGGCCTCGCCGCCCGAGGGCAAGAATTGTCGTCTTGTAGGTGTGGTGCAACGCGCCATCGAAAAACGGGAAAATTTGCCAAAATTGTTCTTGGGATGTGTTTCCCTTTCTAAAAGAATGCCTCCGATGTATATTTCATGTTTTTAAAAGAATTATTTTTGCAAAATATCGAAACTTTTTCTAAGTCCAAATCGGCGCAAAAAGTCGATGATACAGGGCCAAATTAGCAGAAACTAGGCTAAGGATGTGTTTTCTTTATCAAACGAACACCAAATATGCATATTTCACATTTTTCAAAAAAACTTTTTTTCGGTCCGAAAAAAGTTAAAGTCCAACTCCGAGCGAAAATTTTCTAAGTCCAGCCGCGTAGTACATGGGAGAACTACCACTTTCGGAGCAAACTGCCACTTAGAGAGGGACAAATTTGCGAAAGCGAACCTTAGGATGTGTTTGCCTTATCAAACGAATGCCACCCATGCATGTTTCACTTTTTTCAAAAAACATTTTTTTCACTTCGATAAAAATTTTTCTAAGTCCAACTCCGAGCGAAAAATTTCTAAGTCCCCGGGGCTTTCGTCTCTTGACCATGCCGGCAGTTGAGGCCTCGCCGCCCGAGGGCAAGAATTGTCGTCTTGTAGGTGTGGTGCAACGCGCCATCGAAAAACGGGAAAATTTGCCAAAATTGTTCTTGGGATGTGTTTCCCTTTCTAAAAGAATGCCTCCGATGTATATTTCATGTTTTTAAAAAAATTATTTTTGCAAAATATCGAAACTTTTTCTAAGTCCAAATCGGCGCAAAAAGTCGATGATACAGGGCCAAATTAGCAGAAACTAGGCTAAGGATGTGTTTTCTTTATCAAACGAACACCAAATATGCATATTTCACATTTTCAAAAAAACTTTTTTTCGGTCCGAAAAAAGTTAAAGTCCAACTCCGAGCGAAAATTTTCTAAGTCCAGCCGCGTAGTACATGGGAGAACTACCACTTTCGGAGCAAACTGCCACTTAGAGAGGGACAAATTTGCGAAAGCGAACCTTAGGATGTGTTTGCCTTATCAAACGAATGCCACCCATGCATGTTTCACTTTTTTCAAAAAACATTTTTTTCACTTCGATAAAAATTTTTCTAAGTCCAACTCCGAGCGAAAAATTTCTAAGTCCCCGGGGCTTTCGTCTCTTGACCATGCCGGCAGTTGAGGCCTCGCCGCCCGAGGGCAAGAATTGTCGTCTTGTAGGTGTGGTGCAACGCGCCATCGAAAAAACGGGAAAATTTGCCAAAATTGTTCTTGGGATGTGTTTCCCTTTCTAAAAGAATGCCTCCGATGTATATTTCATGTTTTTAAAAAAATTATTTTTGCAAAATATCGAAACTTTTTCTAAGTCCAAATCGGCGCAAAAAGTCGATGATACAGGGCCAAATTAGCAGAAACTAGGCTAAGGATGTGTTTTCTTTATCAAACGAACACCAAATATGCATATTTCACATTTTTCAAAAAAACTTTTTTTCGGTCCGAAAAAAGTTAAAGTCCAACTCTGAGCGAAAAATTTCTAAGTCCCCGGGGCTTTCGTCTCGTGACCATGCCGGCAGTTGAGCCCTCGCCGGCCGAGGGCAAGAATTGTCGTCTTGTAGGTGTGGTGCAACGCGCCATCGAAAAACGGGGAAATTTGCCAAAATCGTTCTTGGGATGTGTTTCCCATTCTAAAAGAATGCCTCCGATGTATATTTCATGTTTTTAAAAAAATTATTTTTGCAAAATATCGAAACTTTTTCTAAGTCCAACTCCGAGCGAAAAATTTCTAAGTCCCCGGGGCTTTCGTCTCTTGACCATGCCGGCAGTTGAGGCCTCGCCGCCCGAGGGCCGGAATTGTCGTCTTGTAGGTGTGGTGCAACGCGCCATCGAAAAACGGGGAAATTTGCCAAAATTGTTCTTGGGATGTGTTTCCCTTTCTAAAAGAATGCCTCCGATGTATATTTCATGTTTTTAAAAAATTATTTTTGCAAAATATCGAAACTTTTTCTAAGTCCAAATCGGCGCAAAAAGTCAATGATACAGGGCCAAATTAGCAGAAACTAGGCTAAGGATGTGTTTTCTTTATCAAACGAACACCAAATATGCATATTTCACATTTTTCAAAAAAACTTTTTTTCGGTCCGAAAAAAGTTAAAGTCCAACTCCGAGCGAAAATTTTCTAAGTCCAGCCGCGTAGTACATGGGAGAACTACCACTTTCGGAGCAAACTGCCACTTAGAGAGGGACAAATTTGCGAAAGCGAACCTTAGGATGTGTTTGCCTTATCAAACGAATGCCACCCATGCATGTTTCACTTTTTTCAAAAAACATTTTTTTCACTTCGATAAAAATTTTTCTAAGTCCAACTCCGAGCGAAAAATTTCTAAGTCCCCGGGGCTTTCGTCTCTTGACCATGCCGGCAGTTGAGGCCTCGCCGCCCGAGGGCAAGAATTGTCGTCTTGTAGGTGTGGTGCAACGCGCCATCGAAAAACGGGAAAATTTGCCAAAATTGTTCTTGGGATGTGTTTCCCTTTCTAAAAGAATGCCTCCGATGTATATTTCATGTTTTTAAAAAAATTATTTTTGCAAAATATCGAAACTTTTTCTAAGTCCAACTCCGAGCGAAAAATTTCTAAGTCCCCGGGGCTTTCGTCTCTTGACCATGCCGGCAGTTGAGGCCTCGCCGCCCGAGGGCCGGAATTGTCGTCTTGTAGGTGTGGTGCAACGCGCCATCGAAAAACGGGGAAATTTGCCAAAATTGTTCTTGGGATGTGTTTCCCTTTCTAAAAGAATGCCTCCGATGTATATTTCATGTTTTTAAAAAAATTATTTTTGCAAAATATCGAAACTTTTTCTAAGTCCAAATCGGCGCAAAAAGTCGATGATACAGGGCCAAATTAGCAGAAACTAGGCTAAGGATGTGTTTTCTTTATCAAACGAACACCAAATATGCATATTTCACATTTTTCAAAAAAACTTTTTTTCGGTCCGAAAAAAGTTAAAGTCCAACTCCGAGCGAAAATTTTCTAAGTCCAGCCGCGTAGTACATGGGAGAACTACCACTTTCGGAGCAAACTGCCACTTAGAGAGGGACAAATTTGCGAAAGCGAACCTTAGGATGTGTTTGCCTTATCAAACGAATGCCACCCATGCATGTTTCACTTTTTTCAAAAAACATTTTTTTCACTTCGATAAAAATTTTTCTAAGTCCAACTCCGAGCGAAAAATTTCTAAGTCCCCGGGGCTTTCGTCTCTTGACCATGCCGGCAGTTGAGGCCTCGCCGCCCGAGGGCAAGAATTGTCGTCTTGTAGGTGTGGTGCAACGCGCCATCGAAAAACGGGAAAATTTGCCAAAATTGTTCTTGGGATGTGTTTCCCTTTCTAAAAGAATGCCTCCGATGTATATTTCATGTTTTTAAAAAAATTATTTTTGCAAAATATCGAAACTTTTTCTAAGTCCAAATCGGCGCAAAAAGTCGATGATACAGGGCCAAATTAGCAGAAACTAGGCTAAGGATGTGTTTTCTTTATCAAACGAACACCAAATATGCATATTTCACATTTTTCAAAAAAACTTTTTTTCGGTCCGAAAAAAGTTAAAGTCCAACTCCGAGCGAAAATTTTCTAAGTCCAGCCGCGTAGTACATGGGAGAACTACCACTTTCGGAGCAAACTGCCACTTAGAGAGGGACAAATTTGCGAAAGCGAACCTTAGGATGTGTTTGCCTTATCAAACGAATGCCACCCATGCATGTTTCACTTTTTTCAAAAAACATTTTTTTCACTTCGATAAATATTTTTCTAAGTCCAACTCCGAGCGAAAAATTTCTAAGTCCCCGGGGCTTTCGTCTCTTGACCATGCCGGCAGTTGAGGCCTCGCCGCCCGAGGGCAAGAATTGTCGTCTTGTAGGTGTGGTGCAACGCGCCATCGAAAAACGGGAAAATTTGCCAAAATTGTTCTTGGGATGTGTTTCCCTTTCTAAAAGAATGCCTCCGATGTATATTTCATGTTTTTAAAAAAATTATTTTTGCAAAATATCGAAACTTTTTCTAAGTCCAAATCGGCGCAAAAAGTCGATGATACAGGGCCAAATTAGCAGAAACTAGGCTAAGGATGTGTTTTCTTTATCAAACGAACACCAAATATGCATATTTCACATTTTTCAAAAAAACTTTTTTTCGGTCCGAAAAAAGTTAAAGTCCAACTCCGAGCGAAAATTTTCTAAGTCCAGCCGCGTAGTACATGGGAGAACTACCACTTTCGGAGCAAACTGCCACTTAGAGAGGGACAAATTTGCGAAAGCGAACCTTAGGATGTGTTTGCCTTATCAAACGAATGCCACCCATGCATGTTTCACTTTTTTCAAAAAACATTTTTTTCACTTCGATAAAAATTTTTCTAAGTCCAACTCCGAGCGAAAAATTTCTAAGTCCCCGGGACTTTCGTCTCTTGACCATGCCGGCAGTTGAGGCCTCGCCGCCCGAGGGCAAGAATTGTCGTCTTGTAGGTGTGGTGCAACGCGCCATCGAAAAACGGGAAAATTTGCCAAAATTGTTCTTGGGATGTGTTTCCCTTTCTAAAAGAATGCCTCCGATGTATATTTCATGTTTTTAAAAAAATTATTTTTGCAAAATATCGAAACTTTTTCTAAGTCCAAATCGGCGCAAAAAGTCGATGATACAGGGCCAAATTAGCAGAAACTAGGCTAAGGATGTGTTTTCTTTATCAAACGAACACCAAATATGCATATTTCACATTTTTCAAAAAAACTTTTTTTCGGTCCGAAAAAAGTTAAAGTCCAACTCCGAGCGAAAATTTTCTAAGTCCAGCCGCGTAGTACATGGGAGAACTACCACTTTCGGAGCAAACTGCCACTTAGAGAGGGACAAATTTGCGAAAGCGAACCTTAGGATGTGTTTGCCTTATCAAACGAATGCCACCCATGCATGTTTCACTTTTTTCAAAAAACATTTTTTTCACTTCGATAAAAATTTTTCTAAGTCCAACTCCGAGCGAAAAATTTCTAAGTCCCCGGGGCTTTCGTCTCTTGACCATGCCGGCAGTTGAGGCCTCGCCGCCCGAGGGCAAGAATTGTCGTCTTGTAGGTGTGGTGCAACGCGCCATCGAAAAACGGGAAAATTTGCCAAAATTGTTCTTGGGATGTGTTTCCCTTTCTAAAAGAATGCCTCCGATGTATATTTCATGTTTTTAAAAGAATTATTTTTGCAAAATATCGAAACTTTTTCTAAGTCCAAATCGGCGCAAAAAGTCGATGATACAGGGCCAAATTAGCAGAAACTAGGCTAAGGATGTGTTTTCTTTATCAAACGAACACCAAATATGCATATTTCACATTTTTCAAAAAAACTTTTTTTCGGTCCGAAAAAAGTTAAAGTCCAACTCCGAGCGAAAATTTTCTAAGTCCAGCCGCGTAGTACATGGGAGAACTACCACTTTCGGAGCAAACTGCCACTTAGAGAGGGACAAATTTGCGAAAGCGAACCTTAGGATGTGTTTGCCTTATCAAACGAATGCCACCCATGCATGTTTCACTTTTTTCAAAAAACATTTTTTTCACTTCGATAAAAATTTTTCTAAGTCCAACTCCGAGCGAAAAATTTCTAAGTCCCCGGGGCTTTCGTCTCTTGACCATGCCGGCAGTTGAGGCCTCGCCGCCCGAGGGCAAGAATTGTCGTCTTGTAGGTGTGGTGCAACGCGCCATCGAAAAACGGGAAAATTTGCCAAAATTGTTCTTGGGATGTGTTTCCCTTTCTAAAAGAATGCCTCCGATGTATATTTCATGTTTTTAAAAAAATTATTTTTGCAAAATATCGAAACTTTTTCTAAGTCCAAATCGGCGCAAAAAGTCGATGATACAGGGCCAAATTAGCAGAAACTAGGCTAAGGATGTGTTTTCTTTATCAAACGAACACCAAATATGCATATTTCACATTTTTCAAAAAAACTTTTTTTCGGTCCGAAAAAAGTTAAAGTCCAACTCCGAGCGAAAATTTTCTAAGTCCAGCCGCGTAGTACATGGGAGAACTACCACTTTCGGAGCAAACTGCCACTTAGAGAGGGACAAATTTGCGAAAGCGAACCTTAGGATGTGTTTGCCTTATCAAACGAATGCCACCCATGCATGTTTCACTTTTTTCAAAAAACATTTTTTTCACTTCGATAAAAATTTTTCTAAGTCCAACTCCGAGCGAAAAATTTCTAAGTCCCCGGGGCTTTCGTCTCTTGACCATGCCGGCAGTTGAGGCCTCGCCGCCCGAGGGCAAGAATTGTCGTCTTGTAGGTGTGGTGCAACGCGCCATCGAAAAACGGGAAAATTTGCCAAAATTGTTCTTGGGATGTGTTTCCCTTTCTAAAAGAATGCCTCCGATGTATATTTCATGTTTTTAAAAAAATTATTTTTGCAAAATATCGAAACTTTTTCTAAGTCCAAATCGGCGCAAAAAGTCGATGATACAGGGCCAAATTAGCAGAAACTAGGCTAAGGATGTGTTTTCTTTATCAAACGAACACCAAATATGCATATTTCACATTTTTCAAAAAAACTTTTTTTCGGTCCGAAAAAAGTTAAAGTCCAACTCTGAGCGAAAAATTTCTAAGTCCCCGGGGCTTTCGTCTCGTGACCATGCCGGCAGTTGAGCCCTCGCCGGCCGAGGGCAAGAATTGTCGTCTTGTAGGTGTGGTGCAACGCGCCATCGAAAAACGGGGAAATTTGCCAAAATCGTTCTTGGGATGTGTTTCCCTTTCTAAAAGAATGCCTCCGATGTATATCTCATGTTTTTAAAAAAATTATTTTTGCAAAATATCGAAACTTTTTCTAAGTCCAACTCCGAGCGAAAAATTTCTAAGTCCCCGGGGCTTTCGTCTCTTGACCATGCCGGCAGTTGAGGCCTCGCCGCCCGAGGGCCGGAATTGTCGTCTTGTAGGTGTGGTGCAACGCGCCATCGAAAAACGGGGAAATTTGCCAAAATTGTTCTTGGGATGTGTTTCCCTTTCTAAAAGAATGCCTCCGATGTATATTTCATGTTTTTAAAAAAATTATTTTTGCAAAATATCGAAACTTTTTCTAAGTCCAAATCGGCGCAAAAAGTCGATGATACAGGGCCAAATTAGCAGAAACTAGGCTAAGGATGTGTTTTCTTTATCAAACGAACACCAAATATGCATATTTCACATTTTTCAAAAAAACTTTTTTTCGGTCCGAAAAAAGTTAAAGTCCAACTCCGAGCGAAAATTTTCTAAGTCCAGCCGCGTAGTACATGGGAGAACTACCACTTTCGGAGCAAACTGCCACTTAGAGAGGGACAAATTTGCGAAAGCGAACCTTAGGATGTGTTTGCCTTATCAAACGAATGCCACCCATGCATGTTTCACTTTTTTCAAAAAGCATTTTTTTCACTTCGATAAATATTTTTCTAAGTCCAACTCCGAGCGAAAAATTTCTAAGTCCCCGGGGCTTTCGTCTCTTGACCATGCCGGCAGTTGAGGCCTCGCCGCCCGAGGGCAAGAATTGTCGTCTTGTAGGTGTGGTGCAACGCGCCATCGAAAAACGGGAAAATTTGCCAAAATTGTTCTTGGGATGTGTTTCCCTTTCTAAAAGAATGCTTCCGATGTATATTTCATGTTTTTAAAAAAATTATTTTTGCAAAATATCGAAACTTTTTCTAAGTCCAAATCGGCGCAAAAAGTCGATGATACAGGGCCAAATTAGCAGAAACTAGGCTAAGGATGTGTTTTCTTTATCAAACGAACACCAAATATGCATATTTCACATTTTTCAAAAAAACTTTTTTTCGGTCCGAAAAAAGTTAAAGTCCAACTCCGAGCGAAAATTTTCTAAGTCCAGCCGCGTAGTACATGGGAGAACTACCACTTTCGGAGCAAACTGCCACTTAGAGAGGGACAAATTTGCGAAAGCGAACCTTAGGATGTGTTTGCCTTATCAAACGAATGCCACCCATGCATGTTTCACTTTTTTCAAAAAACATTTTTTTCACTTCGATAAAAATTTTTCTAAGTCCAACTCCGAGCGAAAAATTTCTAAGTCCCCGGGGCTTTCGTCTCTTGACCATGCCGGCAGTTGAGGCCTCGCCGCCCGAGGGCAAGAATTGTCGTCTTGTAGGTGTGGTGCAACGCGCCATCGAAAAACGGGAAAATTTGCCAAAATTGTTCTTGGGATGTGTTTCCCTTTCTAAAAGAATGCCTCCGATGTATATTTCATGTTTTTAAAAAAATTATTTTTGCAAAATATCGAAACTTTTTCTAAGTCCAAATCGGCGCAAAAAGTCGATGAAACAGGGAAAAATTAGCAGGAACGAGGCTAAGGATGTGTTTTCTTTATCAAACGAACACCAATGATGCGTATTTCACATTTTTCAAAAAAACTTTTTTTCGGTCCGAAAAAAGTTAAAGTCCAACTCCGAGCGAAAATTTTCTAAGTCCAGCCGCGTAGTACATGGGAGAACTACCACTTTCGGAGCAAACTGCCACTTAGAGAGGGACAAATTTGCGAAAGCGAACCTTAGGATGTGTTTGCCTTATCAAACGAATGCCACCCATGCATGTTTCACTTTTTTCAAAAAACATTTTTTTCACTTCGATAAAAATTTTTCTAAGTCCAACTCCGAGCGAAAAATTTCTAAGTCCCCGGGGCTTTCGTCTCTTGACCATGCCGGCAGTTGAGGCCTCGCCGCCCGAGGGCAAGAATTGTCGTCTTGTAGGTGTGGTGCAACGCGCCATCGAAAAACGGGGAAATTTGCCAAAATTGTTCTTGGGATGTGTTTCCCTTTCTAAAAGAATGCCTCCGATGTATATTTCATGTTTTTAAAAAAATTATTTTTGCAAAATATCGAAACTTTTTCTAAGTCCAAATCGGCGCAAAAAGTCAATGAAACAGGGCCAAATTAGCAGAAACTAGGCTAAAGATTTGTTTTCTTTATCAAACGAACACCAATGATGCATATTTCACATTTTTAAAAAAAACTTTTTTTTCGGTCCGAAAAAAGATAAAGTCCAACTCCGAGCGAAAATTTTCTAAGTCCAGCCGCGTAGTACATGGGAGAACTACCACTTTCGGGGCAAACTGCCACTTAAAGGGGGACAAATTTGCGAAAGCGAACCTTAGGATGTGTTTGCCTCATCAAACGAATGCCACCCATGCATGTTTCTCTTTTTTCAAAAAACATTTTTTTCACTTCGATCAAAATTTTTCAAAGTCCAACTCCGAGCGAAAAATTTCTAAGTCCCCGGAATTGTCGTCTTGTAGGTGTGGTGCAACGCGCCATCGAAAAACGGGAAAATTTGCCAAAATTGTTCTTGGGATGTGTTTCCCTTTCTAAAAGAATGCCTCCGATGTATATTTCATGTTTTTAAAAAAATTATTTTTGCAAAATATCGAAACTTTTTCTAAGTCCAAATCGGCGCAAAAAGTCAATGAAACAGGGCCAAATTAGCAGAAACTAGGCTAAAGATGTGTTTTCTTTATCAAACGAACACCAATGATGCATATTTCACATTTTTCAAAAAAAATTTTTTTCGGTCCGAAAAAAGTTAAACTCCAACTCCGAGCGAAAATTTTCTAAGTCCAGCCGCGTAGTACATGGGAGAACTACCACTTTCGGAGCAAACTGCCACTTAAAGAGGGACAAATTTGCGAAAGCGAACCTTAGGATGTGTTTGCCTTATCAAACGAATGCCACCCATGCATGTTTCACTTTTTTCAAAAAACATTTTTTTCACTTCGATCAAAATATTTCTAAGTCCAACTCCGAGCGAAAAATTTCTAAGTCCAGCATGGGGGAAGGTTCACTTTCTGTGCAAACCGCTAGTGAAAGAGGGACAAAATAGCAAAAACGATTCCTGGGACGAGTTTTCCCTGCTAAGCGCATGCCTGTGATGTATATTTCGTGCTTTTAAAAAAATGAATTTCTCTAAAAATCGAAAATTTTTCTGACTCCAAATCTATGCAAAGCGCCAGTGAAAGAGGGACTAATTAGCAAAAACAGAAGTTAGGATGCGTTTCCGTTATCTAACGAATACCAAGGATGCATGTTTCACATTAATCAAAAGACTTTTTTCGGTCTGATAACAATTTTTCAAAGTCCAACTCCGAGCGAAATTTTTCAAAGTCCAGCATGGGGGAACGACCACTTGCGGTGCAAACCGCTTGCGAGAGAGCGACAAATTAGCAAAGACGAATCTTGGGAAGAGTTTCTTCTTCCAAATGAATGCCTGCGATGTATATTTCGTGTTTCTAAAAAAGTTATTTTTGCCCAAAATTGAAACCTTTTCTACGTCCAAATCGGTGTAAAGCGCCAGAGAAAGAGGGACAAATTAGCATAAACGATTATTGGGACGAGTTTCCCCTTCTAAACGAATGCCTGTGATGTATATTTCGTGTTTTTAAAAAAAATTATTTTTGCCCAAAATCGAAGCTCTTTCTAAGGTTACGGAGGGAGGTTACGGAGAGACGGTCGCGGAGTGCTAAGTGGAGGTGAGCTAAAACTCGAAGCTCGGCCTCAGGTAGGTTAACTTTTATTGCATCACCCCTCCCCGACCTCCTTTGCGCCCAAGTGTTAAGGTTTCCCCCAAGGGAGGGTACGGAGAGACGGTCGCGGAGTGCTAGGTGGAGGTGAGCTAAAACTCGAAGTTCGGCGCCTCGTAGGAAAAGTAATGTTGCTGCGTACACATTGCCAAGCAGGTGAACATGTTTGGGGATTCCTGGGCCCAGTTTTCTTTAATTAACAAACGGTCGTGTTTAACTTGCGATTGACGTTAACCTTTGGCACACTGCGTTTCCTTTATTAAACGAATACCAATGAAGCATGTTTCACATTTATGAAAAAAACTTTTTTTCACTCACTTGTGCTCAAATATAGCTCGGCACATTTACCCCTAACCTTAATTGCAGTCTTTAAGATCGTTAACATTTATAAAGGACGTTTGCAGTAAATGAAGTGCGGGAAGCACATGCACTAATTGAGATTCCAGATACTGCTTTGGCCGACCTCCCCACTCCTTCAGATATTTCAAAGAGGTGAAGTTTGGGCAATGCTTAATTATTCAAATTACCACAGGATTATTTTAGCCGTGCTATTATCGATTTAGCCTTTTCGAGAGCAGCTCCCGAATGTCAAGACGTAAAATATGTTGAAAATGCAGAATATAGTTGCTTAGAGTGCATGTATAATAAATGGAACAGGCAAACATAGGCATACTCTGCTATTTGCTACATACATTCGGCACACCTTAAATAATTGCCAGTCTTCCGTCTCGAGCAAGAGCTCACCCCATTGGTCGGCAGAGACCGTTTTCAATGGCGGCAGGAGGTGGGAACGATTTGCTACAGTCATTGTCATTGGTCCACCACCCGCCATTAGTCGATCGGGCCGCCACCTGTCGTCACCGGCGCCAATTACGACAATCGATCAAGTGACAGTAGTTTCGAAAACACACACCAGGGGCAGTTGAGTGCCAAAAGCCGGACCTCGCCCGAGTCTAGTTTGGATGCTAGAATAATGTTTAGAAACCTCCATAATTAACGAAAAGCTTCGAGTGTTAAGGTTTCCCCGCAAGAGAGGGTGCGGAGAGACCGTCGCGGAGTGCTACGTGGAGGTGAGCTAAAACTCGAAGTTCGGCCCCAGGTAGGGTAGCTAGTATTGCATTACCACTCCCCGGCTCTCTTGCGCCCAAGCGTTAAGGTTTCCCCCAACGGAGGGTACGGAGAGACCGTCGCGGAGTGCTACGTGGAGGTGAGCTAAAACTCGAAGCTCGGCCCCAGGTAGGGTAACTAGTATTGCATTACCACTCCCCGGCTCTCTTGCGCCCAAGCGTTAAGGTTTCCCCCAACGGAGGGTACGGAGAGACCGTCGCGGAGTGCTAGGTGGAGGTGAGCTAAAACTCGAAGTTCGGCCCCAGGTAGGGTAGCTAGTATTGCATTACCACTCCCCGGCTCTCTTGCGCCCAAGCGTTAAGGTTTCCCCCAACGTAGGGTACGGAGAGACCGTCGCGGAGTGCTACGTGGAGGTGAGCTAAAACTCGAAGCTCGGCCTCAGGTAGGTTAACTTTTATTGCATCACCCCTCCCCGACCTCCTTTGCGCCCAAGTGTTAAGGTTTCCCCCAAGGGAGGGTACGGAGAGACGGTCGCGGAGTGCTAAGTGGAGGTGAGCTAAAACTCGAAGCTCGGCCTCAGGTAGGTTAACTTTTATTGCATCACCCCTCCCCGACCTCCTTTGCGCCCAAGTGTTAAGGTTTCCCCCAAGGGAGGGTACGGAGAGACGGCCGCGGAGTGCTAGGTGGAGGTGAGCTAAAACTCGAAGTTCGGCGCCTCGTAGGAAAAGTAATGTTGCTGCGTACACATTGCCAAGCAGGTGAACATGTTTGGGGATTCCTGGGCCCAGTTTTCTTTAATTCACAAACGGTCGTGTTTAACTTGCGATTGACGTTAACCTTTGGCACACTGCGTTTCCTTTATTAAACGAATACCAATGAAGCATGTTTCACATTTATGAAAAAAACTTTTTTTCACTCACTTGTGCTCAAATATAGCTCGGCACATTTACCCCTAACCTTAATTGCAGTCTTTAAGATCGTTAACATTTATAAAGGACGTTTGCAGTAAATGTAGTGCGGGAAGCACATGCACTAATTGAGATTCCAGATACTGCTTTGGCCGACCTCCCCACTCCCTCAGATATTTCAAAGAGGTGAAGTTTGGGCAATGCTTAATTATTCAAATTACCACAGGATTATTTTAGCCGTGCTATTATCGATTTAGCCTTTTCGAGAGCAGCTCCCGAATGTCAAGACGTAAAATATGTTGAAAATGCAGAATATAGTTGCTTAGAGTGCATGTATAATAAATGGAACAGGCAAACATAGGCATACTCTGCTATTTGCTACATACATTCGGCACACCTTAAATAATTGCCAGTCTTCCGTCTCGAGCAAGAGCTCACCCCATTGGTCGGCAGAGACCGTTTTCAATGGCGGCAGGAGGTGGGAACGATTTGCTACAGTCATTGTCATTGGTCCACCACCCGCCATTAGTCGATCGGGCCGCCACCTGTCGTCACCGGCGCCAATTACGACAATCGATCAAGTGACAGTAGTTTCGAAAACACACACCAGGGGCAGTTGAGTGCCAAAAGCCGGACCTCGCCCGAGTCTAGTTTGGATGCTAGAATAATGTTTAGAAACCTCCATAATTAACGAAAAGCTTCGAGTGTTAAGGTTTCCCCGCAAGGGAGGGTACGGAGAGCTACGCTACGCGGAGTGCTACGTGGAGGTGAGCTAAAACTCGAAGTTCGGCCCCAGGTAGGGTAACTAGTATTGCATTACCCCTCCCCGGCCTCTCTTGCGCCCAAGTGTTAAGGTTTCCCCCAAGGGAGGGTCCGGAGAGACGGTCGCGGAGTGCTAGGTGGAGGTGAGCTAAAACTCGAAGTTCGGCCCCAGGTAGGGTAGCTAGTATTGCATTACCACTCCCCGGCTTTCTTGCGCCCAAGCGTTAAGGTTTCCCCCAACGGAGGGTACGGAGAGACCGTCGCGGAGTGCTACGTGGAGGTGAGCTAAAACTCGAAGCTCGGCCTCAGGTAGGTTAACTTTTATTGCATCACCCCTCCCCGACCTCCTTTGCGCCCAAGTGTTAAGGTTTCCCCCAAGGGAGGGTACGGAGAGACGGTCGCGGAGTGCTAAGTGGAGGTGAGCTAAAACTCGAAGCTCGGCCTCAGGTAGGTTAACTTTTATTGCATCACCCCTCCCCGACCTCCTTTGCGCCCAAGTGTTAAGGTTTCCCCCAAGGGAGGGTACGGAGAGACGGTCGCGGAGTGCTAGGTGGAGGTGAGCTAAAACTCGAAGTTCGGCGCCTCGTAGGAAAAGTAATGTTGCTGCGTACACATTGCCAAGCAGGTGAACATGTTTGGGGATTCCTGGGCCCAGTTTTCTTTAATTAACAAACGGTCGTGTTTAACTTGCGATTGACGTTAACCTTTGGCACACTGCGTTTCCTTTATTAAACGAATACCAATGAAGCATGTTTCACATTTATGAAAAAAACTTTTTTTCACTCACTTGTGCTCAAATATAGCTCGGCACATTTACCCCTAACCTTAATTGCAGTCTTTAAGATCGTTAACATTTATAAAGGACGTTTGCAGTAAATGAAGTGCGGGAAGCACATGCACTAATTGAGATTCCAGATACTGCTTTGGCCGACCTCCCCACTCCTTCAGATATTTCAAAGAGGTGAAGTTTGGGCAATGCTTAATTATTCAAATTACCACAGGATTATTTTAGCCGTGCTATTATCGATTTAGCCTTTTCGAGAGCAGCTCCCGAATGTCAAGACGTAAAATATGTTGAAAATGCAGAATATAGTTGCTTAGAGTGCATGTATAATAAATGGAACAGGCAAACATAGGCATACTCTGCTATTTGCTACATACATTCGGCACACCTTAAATAATTGCCAGTCTTCCGTCTCGAGCAAGAGCTCACCCCATTGGTCGGCAGAGACCGTTTTCAATGGCGGCAGGAGGTGGGAACGATTTGCTACAGTCATTGTCATTGGTCCACCACCCGCCATTAGTCGATCGGGCCGCCACCTGTCGTCACCGGCGCCAATTACGACAATCGATCAAGTGACAGTAGTTTCGAAAACACACACCAGGGGCAGTTGAGTGCCAAAAGCCGGACCTCGCCCGAGTCTAGTTTGGATGCTAGAATAATGTTTAGAAACCTCCATAATTAACGAAAAGCTTCGAGTGTTAAGGTTTCCCCGCAAGGGAGGGTACGGAGAGCTACGCTACGCGGAGTGCTACGTGGAGGTGAGCTAAAACTCGAAGTTCGGCCCCAGGTAGGGTAACTAGTATTGCATTACCCCTCCCCGGCCTCTCTTGCGCCCAAGTGTTAAGGTTTCCCCCAAGGGAGGGTCCGGAGAGACGGTCGCGGAGTGCTAGGTGGAGGTGAGCTAAAACTCGAAGTTCGGCGCCTCGTAGGAAAAGTAATGTTTCTGCGTACGCATTGCCAAGCAAGCGAACATGTTTGGGGATTCCAGGGCCCAGTTTTCTTTAATTAACAAACGGTCGTGTTTAACTTGCGATCGACGTTAATCTGTGGCACACTGGTCGTAAGAATGCATTGTGCAAACTCGCTCGGATGACCTCGACCAAGAGGTGAACGCTACTTGCAAGGAAGTAGCCAAGGGTGACGTAATCCTGAGTCATCGCTCTGGTGTGATGGCTTCCATCCAGCGGTCACGTGATCAATCAGTTTGAATTATAACGGCCCAGGCAGCCGACGCGTACGGACGCCAGGGCTGCGTTTCTCGTTCTTTTCACTTTGTCTTTCACTTTGTTTGAGTTAGGAGAGAAAGGAGGCGAGAGGAGGAGAGTGCTGAGAGCTCAGAAGCAGCCGACGTAACATGCCGAGAAATTCTGCCCGCTAAAAAGCTAATTCGGCGTGGCTTGTTTACCAAAGTTATGTAATTACTAATTACTGGAACTTCCTTCCTAGATAAGAGACTATTTTTATTAGTAGCGTACGGACTCTCACAATGTTTTCCCTTTTTTACAGCAGTTCGGCACGAGGACGGCAGCCGGAGTTAGCAGAGGGAGGAGGCAAGAGGAGGAAGGCAGCCGACGTAACGCGCTGAGAAATTCTTCCCGCCAAAAGCTAATATGGGCGTGGCACGTTAGTTAAGTAATAACTAATTACTGGAACTTCCTTCCTAGACACGAGACTATTTTTATTAGTAGCGTACGGACTCTCACAATGTTTTCCTTTCTTTTTCAGCAGTTCAGAACGAGGACCGCAAAGTCTACCGAAGGCGCCATGATGGGGAGAAGTCGCCCGGGCCGACAACCTGCACCTGGGGAATTATGGAAATTCGGGGATCACAGGAGCCATGCCTGGCCTACGTCCACTGCGCAGAACTAAATCTACAGTCCGAAAACACACACAACACCAGCCTGGGACCCCGACAGATGACTCCGAGCCTCTTCCACCCCGACAAGACGCCAGAAGCACGACGAGTTCAAACGTGTTCGTGTGCTAGGTGCATAAAGTATGCGTGTGCCATCTCTAGGATGCTAGGAAAGTTATAGGAGCCCGGAAAGGCCAAAAAATGATAGAGGTGAGATTGGGCGTCGAAAATCGGGTGAAAAATGTTATACACGTCTTGTAAGATGTTGTGGCTACAGAAAGAGCGAGTGAGAAAGTGCCTCTGAATTCGAGTGATGTTCCACGTCTAAAAAAATGATTAAAGTGCCAAAGTTCGGAAAAGAGCAGATAATGAATGCGCCCACAAGTGCAAAAGGTCATACAAGTGAAATGGAAATGTTCTAGGTCGAAACAGAGCGAGTGAGAGAGTGCCTCTGAATTCGAGTGATATTCCACGTCTAAAAAAATGACTAAAGTGCCAAAGTTCGGAAAAGAGCAAATAATGAATGCGCCCACAAGTGCAAAAGGTCATACAAGTGAAATGGAAATGTTCTAGGTCGAAACAGAGCGAGTGAGAGAGTGCCTCTGAAGTCGAGTTATATTCCACGTCTAAAAAAGTGATTAAAGTGCCAAAGTTCGGAAAAGCGCAAATAATGAATGCGCCCACAAGTGCAAAAGGTCATACAAGTGAAATGGAAATGTTCTAGGTCGAAACAGAGCGAGTGAGAAAGTGCCTCTAGTGGTGCGAGTGATGTTACACGTCTATAAACGCGCACAAAAAGTGTTTGTGAAATGGGCTAAAATAATTGAAGTGCAAAAGGTCGTACAAGTGAAAAAAAAAATGTTGTAGATCGAAACAGCGAGTGAAAGGTGCAAACAAAAAGTGTGTGAAACATTAAAAGTCCAGCGAGGCTAGAATGAGCGAAATATTGCCAGTGTGATTAATTCAAAAAGTGTTTGTGAAATGGGCTAAAATAATTGAAGTGCAAAAGGTCTTACAAGTGAAAAAAAAATGTTGTAGGTCGAAACAGCGAGTGAAAGGTGCAAAGAAAAAGTGTGTGAAACATTCAAAGTCCAGCGAGGCTAGAATGAGCGAAATATTGCCAGTGTGATTAATTCAAAAAGTGTTTGTGAAATGGGCTAAAATAATTGAGGTGCAAAAGGTCATACAAGTGAAAAAAAAATGTTGTAGGTCGAAACAGCGAGTGAAAGGTGCAAAGAAAAAGTGTGTGAAACATTCAAAGTCCAGCGAGGCTAGAATGAGCGAAATATTGCCAGTGTGATTAATTCAAAAAGTGTTTGTGAAATGGGCTAAAATAATTGAAGTGCAAAAGGTCATACAAGTGAAAAAAAAATGTTGTAGGTCGAAACAGCGAGTGAAAGGTGCAAAGAAAAAGTGTGTGAAAAATTCAAAGTCCAGCGAGGCTAGAATGAGCGAAATATTGCCAGTGTGATTAATTCAAAAAGTGTTTGTGAAATGGGCTAAAATAATTGAAGTGCAAAAGGTCTTACAAGTGAAAAAAAAAGTTGTAGGTCGAAACAGCGAGTGAAAGGTGCAAAGAAAAAGTGTGTGAAACATTCAAAGTCCAGCGAGGCTAGAATGAACGAAATATTGCCAGTGTGATTAATTCAAAAAGTGTTTGTGAAATGGGCTAAAATAATTGAAGTGCAAAAGGTCATACAAGTGAAAAAAAAAATGTTGTAGGCCGAAACAGCGAGTGAAAGGTGCAAAGAAAAAGTGTGTGAAAAATTCAAAGTCCAGCGAGGCTAGAATGAGCGAAATAATCCTAAATGTGTCGTGCGAGCGAAATATTGCCAGTGTGATTAACTCAAAAAGTGTTTGTGAAATGGGCTAAAATAATTGAAGTGCAAAAGGTCATACAAGTGAAAAAAAAATGTTGTAGGTCGAAACAGCGAGTGAGAAAGTGCCTCTGAAGTCGAGTTATATTCCACGTCTAAAAAAATGATTAAAGTGCCAAAGTTCGGAAAAGAGCAAATAATGAATGCGCCCACAAGTGCTAAAGGTCATACAAGTGAAATGGAAATGTTCTAGGTCGAAACAGAGCGAGCGACAAAGTGCCTCTAGTGGTGCGAGTGATGTTACACGTCTAAAAACGCGCACAAAAAGTGTTTGTGAAATGGGCTAAAATAATTGAAGTGCAAAAGGTCATACAAGTGAAAAAAAAATGTTGTAGGTCGAAACAGCGAGTGAAAGGTGCAAAGAAAAAGTGTGTGAAACATTCAAAGTCCAGCGAGGCTAGAATGAGCGAAATATTGCCAGTGTGATTAATTCAAAAAGTGTTTGTGAAATGGGCTAAAATAATTGAAGTGCAAAAGGTCTTACAAGTGAAAAAAAAATGTTGTAGGTCGAAACAGCGAGTGAAAGGTGCAAAGAAAAAGTGTGTGAAACATTCAAAGTCCAGCGAGGCTAGAATGAGCGAAATATTGCCAGTGTGATTAAT
>JAUKNK010001344.1:0-10000 GCA_030765055.1 Mantis religiosa | reverse complement strand
GACAACTTAGCAAAAACGAGGCTAAGGATGTGTTTTCTTTATCAAACGAACACCAATGATGCATATTTCACATTTTTGAAAAAAACTTTTTTTCGGTCCGAAAAAAGTTAAAGTCCACCTCCGAGCGAAAATTTTCTAAGTCCAGCCGCGTAGTACATGGGCAAACTACCACTTTCGGAGCAAAGTGCTACTTAAAGGGGGACAAATTTGCAAAAGCGAACCTTAGGATCTGTTTGCCTTATCAAACGAATGCCACCGATGCATGTTTCACCTTTTTCAAAAAACATTTTTTTCACTTCGATCAAAATTTTACTAAGTCCAACTCCGAGCGAAAAATTTCTAAGTCCCCGGGGCTTTCGTCTCCTGACCATGCCGGCAGTTGAGGCCTCGCCGCCCGGGGGCCGGAATTGTCGTCTTGTAGGTGTGGTTCAACGCGCCATCGAAAAACGGGGAAATTTGCCAAAATCGTTCTTGGGGTGTGTTTCCCTTTCTAAAAGAATGCCTCCGATGTATATTTCATGTTTTTAAAAAAATTATTTTTGCAAAATATCGAAAATTTTTCTAAGTCCAAATCGGCGCAAAAAGTCAATGAAACAGGGCCAAATTAGCAGGAACGAGGCTAACGATGTGTTTTCTTTATCAAACGAACACCATTGATGCATATTTCACATTTTTCAGAAAAACTTTTTTTCGGTCCGAAAAAAGTTAAAGTCCAACTCCGAGCGAAAATTTTCTAAGTCCAGCCGCGTAGTACATGGGCAAACTACCACTTTCGGAGCAAAGTGCTACTTAAAGGGGGACAAATTTGCAAAAGCGAACCTTAGGATCTGTTTGCCTTATCAAACGAATGCCACCGATGCATGTTTCACCTTTTTCAAAAAACATTTTTTTCACTTCGATCAAAATTTTTCTAAGTCCAACTCCGAGCGAAAAATTTCTAAGTCCCCGGGGCTTTCGTCTCCTGACCATGCCGGCAGTTGAGGCCTCGCCGCCCGAGGGCCGGAATTGTCGTCTTGTAGGTGTGGGGCAACGCGCCATCGAAAAACGGGGAAATTTGCCAAAATTGTTCTTGGGATGTGTTTCCCTTTCTAAAAGAATGCCTCCGATGTATATTTCATGTTTTTAAAAAAATTATTTTTGCAAAATATCGAAACTTTTTCTAAGTCCAAATCGGCGCAAAAAGTCAATGAAACAGGGCCAAATTAGCAGGAACGAGGCTAACGATGTGTTTTCTTTATCAAACGAACACCATTGATGCATATTTCACATTTTTCAGAAAAACTTTTTTTCGGTCCGAAAAAAGTTAAAGTCCAACTCCGAGCGAAAATTTTCTAAGTCCAGCCGCGTAGTACATGGGCAAACTACCACTTTCGGAGCAAAGTGCTACTTAAAGGGGGACAAATTTGCAAAAGCGAACCTTAGGATCTGTTTGCCTTATCAAACGACTGCCACCGATGCATGTTTCACCTTTTTCAAAAAACATTTTTTTCACTTCGATCAAAATTTTTCTAAGTCCAACTCCGAGCGAAAAATTTCTAAGTCCCCGGGGCTTTCGTCTCCTGACCATGCCGGCAGTTGAGGCCTCGCCGCCCGAGGGCCGGAATTGTCGTCTTGTAGGTGTGGGGCAACGCGCCATCGAAAAACGGGGAAATTTGCCAAAATTGTTCTTGGGATGTGTTTCCCTTTCTAAAAGAATGCCTCCGATGTATATTTCATGTTTTTAAAAAAATTATTTTTGCAAAATATCGAAAATTTTTCTAAGTCCAAATCGGCGCAAAAAGTCAATGAAACAGGGCCAAATTAGCAGGAACGAGGCTAACGATGTGTTTTCTTTATCAAACGAACACCATTGATGCATATTTCACATTTTTCAGAAAAACTTTTTTTCGGTCCGAAAAAAGTTAAAGTCCAACTCCGAGCGAAAATTTTCTAAGTCCAGCCGCGTAGTACATGGGCAAACTACCACTTTCGGAGCAAAGTGCTACTTAAAGGGGGACAAATTTGCAAAAGCGAACCTTAGGATCTGTTTGCCTTATCAAACGAATGCCACCGATGCATGTTTCACCTTTTTCAAAAAACATTTTTTTCACTTCGATCAAAATTTTTCTAAGTCCAACTCCGAGCGAAAAATTTCTAAGTCCCCGGGGCTTTCGTCTCCTGACCATGCCGGCAGTTGAGGCCTCGCCGCCCGAGGGCCGGAATTGTCGTCTTGTAGGTGTGGTGCAACGCGCCATCGAAAAACGGGGAAATTTGCCAAAATTGTTCTTGGGATGTGTTTCCCTTTCTAAAAGAATGCCTCCGATGTATATTTCATGTTTTTAAAAAAATTATTTTTGCAAAATATCGAAACTTTTTCTAAGTCCAAATCGGCGCAAAAAGTCAATGAAACAGGGCCAAATTAGCAGGAACGAGGCTAACGATGTGTTTTCTTTATCAAACGAACACCATTGATGCATATTTCACATTTTTCAGAAAAACTTTTTTTCGGTCCGAAAAAAGTTAAAGTCCAACTCCGAGCGAAAATTTTCTAAGTCCAGCCGCGTAGTACATGGGCAAACTACCACTTTCGGAGCAAAGTGCTACTTAAAGGGGGACAAATTTGCAAAAGCGAACCTTAGGATCTGTTTGCCTTATCAAACGAATGCCACCGATGCATGTTTCACCTTTTTCAAAAAACATTTTTTTCACTTCGATCAAAATTTTTCTAAGTCCAACTCCGAGCGAAAAATTTCTAAGTCCCCGGGGCTTTCGTCTCCTGACCATGCCGGCAGTTGAGGCCTCGCCGCCCGAGGGCCGGAATTGTCGTCTTGTAGGTGTGGTGCAACGCGCCATCGAAAAACGGGGAAATTTGCCAAAATTGTTCTTGGGATGTGTTTCCCTTTCTAAAAGAATGCCTCCGATGTATATTTCATGTTTTTAAAAAAATTATTTTTGCAAAATATCGAAACTTTTTCTAAGTCCAAATCGGCGCAAAAAGTCAATGAAACAGGGCCAAATTAGCAGGAACGAGGCTAAGGATGTGTTTTCTTTATCAAACGAACACCATTGATGCATATTTCACATTTTTCAGAAAAACTTTTTTTCGGTCCGAAAAAAGTTAAAGTCCAACTCCGAGCGAAAATTTTCTAAGTCCAGCCGCGTAGTACATGGGCAAACTACCACTTTCGGAGCAAAGTGCTACTTAAAGGGGGACAAATTTGCAAAAGCGAACCTTAGGATCTGTTTGCCTTATCAAACGAATGCCACCGATGCATGTTTCACCTTTTTCAAAAAACATTTTTTTCACTTCGATCAAAATTTTTCTAAGTCCAACTCCGAGCGAAAAATTTCTAAGTCCCCGGGGCTTTCGTCTCCTGACCATGCCGGCAGTTGAGGCCTCGCCGCCCGAGGGCCGGAATTGTCGTCTTGTAGGTGTGGTGCAACGCGCCATCGAAAAACGGGGAAATTTGCCAAAATTGTTCTTGGGATGTTTTTCCCTTTCTAAAAGAATGCCTCCGATGTATATTTCATGTTTTTAAAAAAATTATTTTTGCAAAATATAGAAACTTTTTCTAAGTCCAAATCGGCGCAAAAAGTCAATGAAACAGGGCCAAATTAGCAAAAACGAGGCTAAGGATGCGTTTTCTTTATCAAACGAACACCAATGATGCATATTTCACATTTTTGAAAAAAACTTTTTTTCGGTCCGAAAAAAGTTAAAGTCCACCTCCGAGCGAAAATTTTCTAAGTCCAGCCGCGTAGTACATGGGCAAACTACCACTTTCGGAGCAAAGTGCTACTTAAAGGGGGACAAATTTGCAAAAGCGAACCTTAGGATCTGTTTGCCTTATCAAACGAATGCCACCGATGCATGTTTCACCTTTTTCAAAAAACATTTTTTTCACTTCGATCAAAATTTTACTAAGTCCAACTCCGAGCGAAAAATTTCTAAGTCCCCGGGGCTTTCGTCTCCTGACCATGCCGGCAGTTGAGGCCTCGCCGCCCGGGGGCCGGAATTGTCGTCTTGTAGGTGTGGTGCAACGCGCCATCGAAAAACGGGGAAATTTGCCAAAATCGTTCTTGGGGCGTGTTTCCCTTTCTAAAAGAATGCCTCCGATGTATATTTCATGTTTTTAAAAAAATTATTTTTGCAAAATATCGAAACTTTTTCTAAGTCCAAATCGGAGCCAAAAGTCAATGAAACAGGGCCAAATTAGCAGCAACGAGGCTAAGGATGTGTTTCCTTTATCAAACGAACACCAATGATGCATATTTCACATTTTTCAAAAAAACTTTTTTTCGGTCCGAAAAAAGTTAAAGTCCAACTCCGAGCGAAAATTTTCTAAGTCCAGCCGCGTAGTACATGGGAGAACTACCACTTTCGGAGCAAAGTGCTACTTAAAGGGGGACAAATTTGCAAAAGCGAAGCTTAGGATCTGTTTGCCTTATCAAACGAATGCCACCGATGCATGTTTCACCTTTTTCAAAAAACATTTTTTTCACTTCGATCAAAATTTTTCTAAGTCCAACTCCGAGCGAAAAATTTCTAAGTCCCCGGGGCTTTCGTCTCCTGACCATGCCGGCAGTTGAGGCCTCGCCGCCCGAGGGCCGCAATTGTCGTCTTGTAGGTGTGGTGCAACGCGCCATCGAAAAACGGGGAAATTTGCCAAAATTGTTCTTGGGATGTGTTTCCCTTTCTAAAAGAATGCCTCCGATGTATATTTCATGTTTTTAAAAAAATTATTTTTGCAAAATATCGAAACTTTTTCTAAGTCCAAATCGGCGCAAAAAGTCAATGAAACAGGGCCAAATTAGCAGAAACTAGGCTAAAGATGTGTTTTCTTTATCAAACGAACACCAATGATGCATATTTCACATTTTTGAAAAAAACTTTTTTTTCGGTCCGAAAAAAGTTAAAGTCCAACTCCGAGCGAAAATTTTCTAAGTCCAGCCGCGTAGTCCATGGGAGAACTACCACTTTCGGAGCAAACTGCCACTTAAAGAGGGACAAATTTGCGAAAGCGAACCTTAGGATGTGTTTGCCTTATCAAACGAATGCCACCCATGCATGTTTCACTTTTTTCAAAAAACATTTTTTTCACTTCGATCAAAATTTTTCTAAGTCCAACTCCGAGCGAAAAATTTCTAAGTCCAGCATGGGGGAAGGTTCACTTTCTGTGCAAACCGCTAGTGAAAGAGGGACAAATTAGCAAAAACGAGCCCTGGGACGAGTTTTCCCTGCTAAGCGCATGCCTGTGATGTATATTTCGTGCTTTTAAAAAAATGAATTTTTACTAAAAATCGAAAATTTTTCTGACTCCAAATCTGTGCAAAGCGCCAGTGAAAGAAGGACAAATTAGCAAAAACGGAACTTAGTATGCGTTATCCTTATCTAACGAATACCAAAGATGCATGTTTCACATTAATCAAAAAAACTTTTTTCGGTCCGATAAAAATTTTTCAAAGTCCAACTCCGAGCGAAATTCTTCAAAGTCCAGCCTGGGGGAACGACCACCTGCGGTGCAAATCGCTTGCGAGAGAGGGACAAATTAGCAAAGACGAGTCTTGGGAAGAGTTTCTTCTTCCAAAAGAATGCCTGTGATGTATATTTCGTGTTTTTAAAAAAGTTATTTTTGCCCAAAATCGAAGCTCTTTCTAAGTCCAAATCGGTAAAAAGCGCTAGTGAAAGAGGGACAAACTTGCAAAAACGGAACTTGGGATGCGCTTCCTTTATTAAACGAATACCAATGATGCAATTTTCACCTTTATGAAAAAACTTTTTTTCACTCCGATAAAAATTTTTCAAAGTCCAACTCCGAGCGAAAGTGTTAAGGTTTCCCCCAAGGGAGAGACCGTCGCGGAGTGCGGTCTGGAGGTGAGCCAAAACTCGAAGTTCGGCGCCGCGTAGGAAAAGTAATGTTCCTGGGTACGCATTGCCAAGTAAGTGAACATGTTTGTGGATTCCTGGGCCCAGTTTTCTTTAATTAACAAACGGTCGTGTTTATCTTGCGATTGACGTTAATCTTTGGCACACTGGTCGTAAGAAAGCATTGTGCAAACTCGCTCGGATGACCTCGACCAAGAGGTGAACGCTACTTGCAAGGAAGTAGCCAAGGGTGACGTAATCGTGAGTCATCGCGCTGGTGTTATTGCGCATCGCTTCCATACAGTTTGAAACATAACGGCTAGAGAGGCCAAGCCGGACGCACGCGAGGGCTGCGCTTCTCCTTGTTTTCAACGAGAAATTCTTCCCGCCAAAAGCTAATTCGGCGTGGCTACTCTGCCCAAGTTATGTAATTACTAATTACTGGAACTTCCTAGATATGAGATTATTTTTATTAGTAGCGTACGGACTCTCACAATGTTTTCCTTTCTTTTTCAGCAGTTCAGAACAAGGACCGCAAAGTCTACCGAAGGCGCCATGATGGGGAGAACTCGCACCGGCCGACAACCTGCACCTGGAGAACAACGGGAATTCAGGGATCACAGGAGCCACGCCTGGCTTACGTCCACTTCGCAGAACTAAATCTACAGTCCGAAAACACACACAACACCAGCCTGGGACCCCGCCAGGTGATTCCAGCCTCTTCCACTACGACAAGACGCCAGAAGCACGACGAGTTCAAACGTGTTCGTGTGCTAGGTGCAGAAAGTTTTCTGCGAGTGAGAAAGTGCCTCTTAATTCGAGTGATATTCCACGTCTAAACAAAGTGCTCAAAAAGTGTTAGTGAAAGGTAAAGTCTGTCCAAGGAGAGCTAAATTAATTAATGCAAAAAATGAATGCGCCTACAAGTGCAAAAGCTCTTACAAGTGAAAACGAAATGTTCTAGGTCGAAACAGAGCGAGTGAGAAAGTGCCACTGAAGTCGAGTGATATTCCACGTCCCAAAAAGTGCTCAAAAAGTGTTTGTGAAAGGTAAAGTCTGTCCAAGGAGAGCTAAAATAATTAATGCAAAAAATGAATGTGCCTACAGGTGCAAAAGCTCATATAAGTGAAAACGAAATGTTCTAGGTCGAAACAGAGCGAGTGAGAAAGTGCCTCTGAATTCGAGTGATATTCCACGTCCCAAAAAGTGCTCAAAAAGTTTTTGTGAAAGGTAAAGTCTGTCCAAGGAGAGCTAAAATAATTAATGCAAATAATGAATGTGCCTACAAGTGCAAAATGTCATACAAGTGAATTGGAAATGTTCTAGGTCGAAACAGAGCGAGCGACAAAGTGCCTCTAAATGCGAGTGATATTCCACGTCTAAAAAGTGCACAAAAAGTGATTGTGAAATGGGCTAAAATAATTGAAGTGCAAAAGGTCATACAAGTGAAAAAAAATGTTGTAGGTCGAAACAGCGAGTGAAAGGTGCAAAGAAAAAATGTGTGAAGAATTCAAAGTCCAGCGAGGCTAGAATGAGCGAAATAATCCTAAATGTGTCGTCCGAGTGAAATATTGCCAGTGAGATTAATTCAAAATCCCACAGTGCCCGGCTTTTTCAAAGTCCAAAGAGGGCAGCAAGAGTGAAATAATTCTAAGTCCATCGTGTGTCGTGCGAGTGAAAAATTACAAGTACAGCCGTGTTTTTAAAAAAATTATTTCTTCCCAAAATCGAAACTTTTTCTAAGTCCAAATCGGCGCAAAAAGTTAGTAAAACAGGGCCAAATTAGCAGGAACGAGGCTAAGGATGTGTTTTCTTTATCAAACGAACACCAATGATGCGTATTTCACATTTTTCAAAAAAACTATTTTTCGGTCCGAAAAAAGTTAAAGTCCAACTCTGAGCGAAAAATTTCTAAGTCCCCGGGGCTTTCGTCTCGTGACCATGCCGGCAGTTGAGGCCTCGCCGGCCGAGGGCAAGAATTGTCGTCTTGTAGGTGTGGTGCAACGCGCCATCGAAAAACGGGGAAATTTGCCAAAATTGTTCTTGGATGTGTTTCCCTTTCTAAAAGAATGCCTCCGATGTATATTTCATGTTTTTAAAAAATTATTTTTGCAAAATATCGAAACTTTTTCTAAGTCCAAATCGGCGCAAAAAGTCAATGATACAGGGCCAAATTAGCAGAAACTAGGCTAAGGATGTGTTTTCTTTATCAAACGAACACCAAATATGCATATTTCACATTTTTCAAAAAAACTTTTTTTCGGTCCGAAAAAAGTTAAAGTCCAACTCTGAGCGAAAAATTTCTAAGTCCCCGGGGCTTTCGTCTCTTGACCATGCCGGCAGTTGAGGCCTCGCCGCCCGAGGGCAAGAATTGTCGTCTTGTAGGTGTGGTGCAACGCGCCATCGAAAAACGGGGAAATTTGCCAAAATTGTTCTTGGGATGTGTTTCCCATTCTAAAAGAATGCCTACGATGTATATTTCATGTTTTTAAAAAAATTATTTTTGCAAAATATCGAAACTTTTTCTAAGTCCAACTCCGAGCGAAAAATTTCTAAGTCCCCGGGGCTTTCGTCTCTTGACCATGCCGGCAGTTGAGGCCTCGCCGACCGAGGGCCGGAATTGTCGTCTTGTAGGTGTGGTGCAACGCGCCATCGAAAAACGGGGAAATTTGCCAAAATTGTTCTTGGGATGTGTTTCCCTTTCTAAAAGAATGCCTCCGATGTATATTTCATGTTTTTAAAAAAATTATTTTTGCAAAATATCGAAACTTTTTCTAAGTACAAATCGGCGCAAAAAGTCAATGATACAGGGCCAAATTAGCAGAAACTAGGCTAAGGATGTGTTTTCTTTATCAAACGAACACCAAATATGCATATGTCACATTTTTCAAAAAAACTTTTTTTCGGTCCGAAAAAAGTTAAAGTCCAACTCTGAGCGAAAAATTTCTAAGTCCCCGGGGCTTTCGTCTCGTGACCATGCCGGCAGTTGAGGCCTCGCCGGCCGAGGGCAAGAATTGTCGTCTTGTAGGTGTGGTGCAACGCGCCATCGAAAAACGGGGAAATTTGCCAAAATCGTTTTTGGGATGTGTTTCCCATTCTAAAAGAATGCCTCCGATGTATATTTCATGTTTTTAAAAAAATTATTTTTGCAAAATATCGAAACTTTTTCTAAGTCCAACTCCGAGCGAAAAATTTCTAAGTCCCCGGGGCTTTCGTCTCTTGACCATGCCGGCAGTTGAGGCCTCGCCGCCCGAGGGCCGGAATTGTCGTCTTGTAGGTGTGGTGCAACGCGCCATCGAAAAACGGGGAAATTTGCCAAAATTGTTCTTGGGATGTGTTTCCCTTTCTAAAAGAATGCCTCCGATGTATATTTCATGTTTTTAAAAAAATTATTTTTGCAAAATATCGAAACTTTTTCTAAGTCCAAATCGGCGCAAAAAGTCAATGATACAGGGCCAAATTAGCAGAAACTAGGCTAAGGATGTGTTTTCTTTATCAAACGAACACCAAATATGCATATTTCACATTTTTCAAAAAAACTTTTTTTCGGTCCGAAAAAAGTTAAAGTCCAACTCCGAGCGAAAATTTTCTAAGTCCAGCCGCGTAGTACATGGGAGAACTACCACTTTCGGAGCAAACTGCCACTTAGAGAGGGACAAATTTGCGAAAGCGAACCTTAGGATGTGTTTGCCTTATCAAACGAATGCCACCCATGCATGTTTCACTTTTTTCAAAAAACATTTTTTTCACTTCGATAAAATTTTTCTAAGTCCAACTCCGAGCGAAAAATTTCTAAGTCCCCGGGGCTTTCGTCTCTTGACCATGCCGGCAGTTGAGGCCTCGCCGCCCGAGGGCAAGAATTGTCGTCTTGTAGGTGTGGTGCAACGCGCCATCGAAAAACGGGAAAATTTGCCAAAATTGTTCTTGGGATGTGTTTCTCTTTCTAAAAGAATGCCTCCGATGTATATTTCATGTTTTAAAAAAATTATTTTTGCAAAATATCGAAACTTTTTCTAAGTACAAATCGGCGCAAAAAAGTCGATGATACAGGGCCAAATTAGCAGAAACTAGGCTAAGGATGTGTTTTCTTTATCAAACGAACACCAAATATGCATATTTCACATTTTTCAAAAAAACTTTTTTTCGGTCCGAAAA
>JAUKNK010001343.1:2500-29709 GCA_030765055.1 Mantis religiosa | reverse complement strand
GCATACCGAGCGAGATGGCTCACGTGGTTTCGTCTGTGGCCCGCATTCCGGAGGCCCGGTTCCATTCGTGGCCGACCTACCTGACCCATGGGCTTTTTCTGAGGGGTTTTCCCGGGTTGCCAGGCGAATGCTGGATAGGTTAATACATTCCCAAAATTCTTGACCCTGCATTATAATTTCACATCATCTCTCATCTGGTGGTCTCTTTCAGAGTAGAATTGTCGGCGGGTGCGACGGCAGTGCGTAGCAAAATGATATGCTCCGAGTGAACCACTTCCTTCTCCGGAGGAATCTCTTCCGTACACATAAGGGGGAATGTCCTTTGACCCTGCCCTCCGCACTGTTGAGGTTCCTTGGGACGGCCCGACCTCTGTCTCCTCTTGCCTCATCCTTCCTCCCGGGGATGTCCATTTGGGGCATAGGTACAACAGATCAAGACTGGTCACTATCTTGGGGTGTTATTGGACACTCGACTCACTTGGAACGCCCACATCTGTCGGTCTGTCACGCTTGCGTTTGCCCGGCTATCAAAACTGTACCCTTTACTCAACAGGCGCACTTCACTTGGTTATGAATCTTCCCTGCTTCTTTACACATCTCTAGTCCATCCCATTTTTACCTATGCAGCTCCAGTCTGGGGTGGCACCAGTAAGACTAATCTCCGCCGACTGCAGGTACTACAAAACAGGGTGCTTCGTACAGCTACAAACGCTCCATGGTTCATCCGAAACAACAACTACATCATGAGTTTGGTCTTCTACCCGTTCACCAATACATCCGACCGCCTGGCACGTCCATTCTTTTACCATCTTCAGGAGGTCCCTGGAGTTATTACCTACAATCTCGGTGCTCGCACTCGCCAACCAGCTCGCCTGAAGCGCAGACTGCCCCAAGATCTTCTCCTGAGTGACGTCTCCAGCACAGATGCCTCAGACACGTGATTTCTACTATCAGACTTTAAGTTCTCAATTGTGTTACAGTTATCCTTCATATTTAGTTAGAGGAGTCTTTCACGGCTACCTCCATTGTTCTGTGTCCTGCTCCTATGTATCTTATAACAAACATCTGTAAAGCATAATTGCTGATCGATGGATAATAAATTAACACAAAAAAAAAAAAAAAAAAAGACTGGTCGCAGTGCCGAATCCCCTCCGAAGTAATCCTAATGCTAATCGTAAGTGAAGGAGGTTCTGATAATGAAATGATCAGATTATGTTACTAGATTTTTCACACACAGAAGGATTTCTCGATTATGACTTCATAGCGAATATTTGGTATGATTAGCTTTCAAAATGTCCAATATGTCTTTTGAGTATAGCCCTTGCCTTTCCTAGAAACTAGACTCTAGTTGCGTAGACGTCCACCAAATGGGCGCAGATTTCATTTTCATCTGCCGCTCTACGTCGAGGAGTGTTTTGTTCTTGAAAGTCTGGCCTCCCAGCTAACATTTCAACGAAGCAAATGATTTTAACTACCTGAGTTATAAAATCGATTAATTTTATGCGGAATCATTAAGTACCCGGGATATTTCACTGAACAAGTGGAAGTTCAGTAGGTCTGTGAACTATTTTCTTCATCCGAATTACAAATACCATTATATTTTTGGTATAACGTCAATATATGTATGTAAACAGTATATAGGTTGATCCGTTTGGAAATATCTCAAAGTGCTGTATCCCAAACATTCCTTCTGTTTGTCTTTTCATACTATTTAGTCATGCTGCATTAACTCTTGGAGGCAAAATACTTTATATACGAAACCTTTTTAAAATGTATTTATTCGACATAGTCATATCGGACGATGAATGACATAGGTGTAATGCTGAAATGAGCCCGGGATGCATCCAACATTCATAAAGTGAATACCGAAGTTGGTATTAGAAGTTGAGCAACTTCCAACATATCCGATATGAGATATTAAAAAGATCTCTCAACCGATACAACTCTTACAAAGAAAAATGTTAGTTATTTTTTATTTTGTCAAAAAGCAGCTGTAATGACTTTAGCTAAAATGTTATACTGAATTTTCTTTGGATATCTGATCGAATGTTTGATTGAGTTTGAGAAGTCCTCAAACTCTGAACGTACTCAGACAACCTTAGATCTCATTGAAGTTCATTCAAGTTTATACATTTTATGCGGTTTTTCTACCCCAGAGTTTCTTATCACGAAATAAACATTTGAATGCTATTTCCGCAGTTTGAAGTCAAAATTAAAAGAATGAAATAACTCTTAGATATAAAATATTGACGCGGGAGGATAGAAGAATCAATTTTCATAGGAACAGTATAACATGTACTGTTATTGATTATGGTAAAGTAATTTATGCAGAATCTATGTGTATTTTCATTAGTCCGTAGGTGAGGGGTTCCGACCCTTTCAGCTGCTGTTGTGTGAGCACTGCGGACCCCTACCACTCCTGATATTTCAGACGTTACTAGAAGTGCGTCGGGCCGAACATTCGAGACTCTCTTGAGTGGGAGTTGTTCGGATTGAGTTGGCCCCGACGGGGTAGTGGTTCCCGGCAACCACGGGTATTGGATGCTCCTGGCTGGTTTGGCCGCCGAGACGGGATTGAGGAACGCTTAAGAGTCTCGGATACTAGCCACTGCATCCTAGAACACCAGCGGCCCTACGAGGTTGTCGGTGTTGCCGCTTGACGCTTGACCGGATGGGTTGACGCTTATCCACTTCCACCCGAAATGGAGGACTTTTTAGAGCCAAGGTGTTGTCCTACTGGAAAACTTCACGTCACTCTCTGCAATAGAGAGGGGGTTTCGACTCCTTGGTAGTTCCGCATTGTATTTTCATTATACTGGATTTATGTTTTTCCATAATTTACAAATACATTCTGAAAATACAAAACATTTAATTGGTTTTGACACAGCATTAGAAACAAAATGAATAGGTAGTCAAAACTAAAATAAACAAAACGTCGTTTGCAGCTCATCAACAACAACCAGACACATACTGTCACGAATTATAGTTGTGGTGACTAGGCGGAGTGGCTAAGTTTGAGTTTAGGTTGATATAGCAATAACAACCGCTTGGTTTAAAAATAACAATATAATGAAGAATCTGTACATAGCTCAAATGTGCGGATATTTGGTTTACAAAAAGGAGGGACTAAATACTCAACAACATTATAATGACTGAGTTAGATTGTAATTCGTAGGTCTTGCCTTGGGAGATGTTTCAAGAATAAGTGAGAGAGTGGTCGAGTCCAGGACGCCACACAGAAGTTTTCGGCCACAATCATGTACCAAACAGAGAAGAGAGCCTTCGTTTCGACCCTCGCATCCAGTTATATATTTTGAGACATTTCCGGAAGCGCTTTGCAACATGGCGACAGTGATACCAAAAATATTCTGCCATCACCCTAATTGCGAAATGAAGCAGCCAATCAGCAGAGCGCATTTGTTTTGTTCCAGAACATACGGTATGAGGTGAGCAGGAGCAAAAATCCACGTTGCTCTGTGCAGCTCTGCTCGTACACCAAGGGAAGTTGATGTCATAGTAATTATGGGATTTGCCATAGGAAAGAGGAGACCGCAGTCTTCCTGTTATTTACGCAATTTAACATGGCTTTTGTACTTTAAAAAACTGTAAAATGATATTTCAACTAAATCTCGAGTGTACCTAATAAAATATTCTCAGATTGATATAAGTTACGGCACTCAAGTCGCACACGTGAAAATATGTGTTGTAGTCTATTTACTTTGAAACTGAATCTTCGCTCGTGTATATAACCAAAGCATAATATGGATGTCATTGGAGACAGATGCTGGATCATTGGACAAATGGTATCAACAACTAGTGTGGACCAATTATATGCTTCACTTCATACGATTTGCTCCTCTGGTTTGGGTAATAATTCGTATGTTAAATCACTCGCGGATGCTCGTGTCTCGGAAAAAAGCCTTAGGAAGTCTCGCATGTTCTCTGTTCAACTTGAACAGAATTGTTACGTTCTTACAACGCCTATATTTTATTTTATTTCAAAC
Source organism: Mantis religiosa (assembly GCA_030765055.1). Classification (NCBI taxonomy): domain Eukaryota; kingdom Metazoa; phylum Arthropoda; class Insecta; order Mantodea; family Mantidae; genus Mantis; species Mantis religiosa. The sequence goes on along the minus strand of JAUKNK010001343.1, from coordinate 25,705 downwards.
TTAATTCTACAAAATACGCTGCTCTGAAAATTTTGAAGATTGAACTACAGTAGTTGACATTTTCCTTAATAAAAATACAAATTTGCGATCATTTGTAATTGAAGCAAAGCTGACATTTAATTGTAAAATAAAAATAAAGATAAAAATGAATGACTTTCAGACTGGGCGAAACATTTCACTTTCTATAATAAATGCTCAATTGAAAATATAATGGCAAATTTGTTAGGACTATATGGTATTCTACAGGCCTTTTCTATTAAATAAGCGTTATCTATTGCGCTTAGATAAATGTAAATTATATAGGTTCAGCTATTCCTTAGTTCCTTTTATTTTGGAATCATTGTAGCAATGTGAAAAGAGGTACCTAAGATAATTGAGGGGAGCGCAATCAAAAGAGTAACGCTTTGGTGAATGAATATGTTAAGGACCAGTCTTATAGAAAATAACTTTAAATTTCTTCCTTATTAACTTCGATTGCATTTTATAAATTAATTTGAGACAAGCAGAGAAAATTATGTTCCAGATGATAATGCCAAGAACCTCCTCCTTTTTGGTCAGGTCAGAGATTTTCTCTTTTTGAGAAGTGGTATACATATACTCAAATCTGGTTTCTAGATGGAAGATGGTATTTAAAAACCTTTCCCTAAAAAATAGTCATACTGAGCTTAAGTTTATAAATATTCTTAAAAGTGCTGGATAGCTATTAGGATATACAATTTAGCTTTCTCTCATTTCTTATATATTTATTATTTGTTTTAACATCAAGGGAATGTTGAAATAAGGCACATTAAGAGAGGGGTCGACCCTCTTTAGTACAGAAATGGATGTTGTCTGCCAGGACTGTACGCGATGAATGACCAGAGCCACTACATAAAGTGTAAACATTGCAAGAAATGTAAACAAACCTTGAGAAGAGCAGCCAGCCGGGCTCTATCTTGTGGCCTAATTTGCAGGCGCAACACCAGCCAAACGCTGAGTTTAATATTAGAGGCAGATGTGCTGCTCCGTACATCGAATTGCGCTGCTTTAAATAGTCTAATTTTGCAAGGACTTCTTTAAATACATTTAGCTTTCGTATTTTCTAAACAAACGCACTTAAATGTGACGGGAGTTGACTGAGCAATGTTTTATTGCTTCATTGTGTACAATATGTATTAGACCATAAGAATTATGCAGTATCTCTCTCTCTTTCACACACGCATGCACATGTTTTTAAAGAATAATGTTTTTTGTTTTATTCAGAGAGACTCCAAACCTGTACTTCCGATGAAATCTCGGTATAAAATGTTAATGAAGTAAAATACTTTCTATAACTAATGTAAGTATGTAGCAGAGAGTGACAGTGAGAGTGAGAGAGAGAGACAGACAGACAGACAGACAGACAGACAGACAGACAGACAGACAGACAGACAGACAGACAGACAGACAGACAGACAGACAGACAGACAGACAGACAGACAGAGGAAAACAGTACAGAAGTACAATATTTTAGTTTGCATTCTCTGGCTATTTCGGAAGACATTTATGTTACTATTTTCTTTCTTTCTTTTCTTTCTTTTCTTTCTTTTCTTTCTTTTCTTTTCTTTTCTTTTCTTTCTTTTCTTTCTTTTCTTTCTTTTCTTTCTTTTCTTTCTTTTCTTTCTTTTCTTTCTTTTCTTTCTTTTCTTTCTTTTCTTTCTTTTCTTTCTTTTCTTTCTTTTCTTTCTTTTCTTTCTTTTCTTTCTTTTCTTTCTTTTCTTTCTTTTCTTTCTTTTCTTTCTTTTCTTTCTTTTCTTTCTTTTCTTTCTTTTCTTTCTTTTCTTTCTTTTCTTTCTTTTCTTTCTTTTCTTTCTTTTCTTTCCTTTCTTTCCTTTCTTTCTTTTCTTTCTTTTCTTTCTTTTCTTTCTTTTCTTTCTTTTCTTTCTTTTCTTTCTTTTCTTTCTTTCTTTCTTTCTTTCTTTCTTTCTTTCTTTCTTTCTTTCTTTCTTTCTTTCTTTCTTTCTTTCTTTCTTTCTTTCTTTCTTTCTTTCTTTCTTTCTTTCTTTCTTTCTTTCTTTCTTTCTTTCTTTCTTTCTTTCTTTCTTTCTTTCTTTCTTTCTCTCTTTCTTTCTTCCCTCCCTTATTTATTTATTTGTTTGTTTATTATCTTTTATTTACTTATTTATTTTATTCTTTATTTATTGTCGTAATATGTCTTGATTTTTCCCTCCTTCAATAGAGCCAAGCTATTCTACATAGCATTTTCCCGATTTTATGACCCATAGACACCACACCGAATTAGGCTTCGCGTTTATCTACGAGAATCTTACTCGGTTGTCTCCAGCTTAATTTCACACCAAACATGCCTTTCTCACGGCCTACTGCTGTTGGCAAGGCAAATTTGTGAATGTTTTCTCTTCTATCTATAGGTTTCCTTTCTATCCTACCATTTCTTTTTACATTTCTTATAGGCTTTGAAAGATTCTTATCAGGTCTGACAAACGTCTCTGGTGGATCAAATTCTTCCGTCAGGGGAAAACCTCTCTGACCGCGACAGCAAACACGGAATTGTTAGACCTCTGTGCGCCACAGTCGGCCAGTTTCCTTTTGCCTACAATCCCCTGTGGTTTTTTATTTTTCCTTTTCAGAGGGTGGTAAGCAAAAATATCTGCATTAGATACAGGTTAATAGGACGTTCTAAGAATAGATGGTTTCAAGCAGTGTGAGACCGGAACAGGCTAGTGCCTAATCCACGAAGGAAGAAGAAGGGGAGAGGATTAAGATGTCCCAACCGTTTCTTTCTCATTTACTCACACCACAACATAATTCCTAATATATTGCTATTACGATTATTATTATTATTTAATTTATTATTACAATTATTATTATCACTATTATGTTATAGTTGAATTTTAGTATTTTCAGTGTCTTTATACAGGTTTTTGTTTCTTAATATGGTTTAATCAGCGCATCATATTTATTTTGAGATTAGCACAACAGGTGAAACTTGTCGAATGTGTTGTTCTTCATTTTACTCTTCAAATACACCTTTTGTTTTCAGTACCAGAACTTAGAGTAAGTAAAATTTATTCTACCCAAAAAGTATTCTACCCAAAAATTTGATACAGAAATTTCAAAGGAATACAAGCTCTGAGACTCGTTCAACTCAAAAAGACATTTTTGAGCAACTCCCCCATAGTGAATAGTTTATATTTTATTGCCAAGAAGAAGAGGAATAAAGAAAAAATTCGAATAACTATCATGCTCCTGTTAAGTTTAAACTATTTTGTTAACAATTAAATTTTACATGTTGAGATATTTGTATACAACCCTTGGGATCTCATTGCTGTAAATTAGTTCTGTATAATTAACGATTTGTTTAGGTGCACAAAACCACAATTTATGGCAAGCTCCTTTTGTATAGTTACCTATTTCCTAGATTTTGTCTCAATGTTCAAATATTAATCTATTCTCAGCTGCAAATTGCTGTACTTCTTTTTGTCCTACTTAACCCCTGTTCCATTTCTTTCTCTACAACGTGCGTTAGGTGAAACATTGCATTTGATCCACAAAATTCCAAACCCAAATTTCACTGGAAATATACATTTTTAGTTGCACTAGATTAAAGAAAGCAATTTTTGAATGAGGTCTCAGAGTATGTTGGGGAGTTGCAAATAAAACAAGGGCATTAAACCAGGTATTTAAGTTCAGCATCTTCAAGGATGCGGAATTTCCCCATCCGCTATCCCAAACTACCTTATAAATGGTAAACTTGAATTCATCACAAATGTCTCTAAAGTTTTTGATTAAAGTAGGGAAAGATAAAGATATATTAAGTACATATGAAATGTATACTTTGCCCGCCTCGGTAGCGTAGATTGGTAGCGTGTCTGCCTCACGTCCGAGAGGTCCCGAGTTCAAATCTCGGTTAGGGTGACTTACCTGGATAAGGATTTTCCCAGGGTTTTCCCTTATTCTAAAACAACGAATGTCGGGTAACTCTAAGCTCCATGGACCCGGACGCATTTGAGCATCATTTCACCAATTTCATTCATCCTCCGATATGACTTAACGTTGGAGGACGTAAATTAAAAAAGTGTATACTTTGAATTTTCTGGGAAGAACTTCTGAAGTTCCTTACACTCTCAATAAATTTCACAAAATTGATAAACTGTAAGAGATATGCAAGCTCTTACTACACCAAAAATTAGATTTCCTTAGAGGATCCTAACTTATGATATATCCCCAGTTGTTGGTTGGAGTTTTTAAATATTTATATTTGCCTGAAAACAGGGTTACTCTTTATTATTTTCGAGGCCAGTTCTTTAAAAGATTTGGCTACCGTTTAAGCCCACTATATTATTTTCCCACTGATCCTGCAAGGAAATATGTAAAAAGAAAATATAATGTATGTACTAGCAGCATGTTTTTCTTTACTCACTCTTGCATAAACTGTTCTTAAAATAGTTATTCTTCTATGTAGTTCATGTTAATCGAATTAAATATATATATAATATGATAGTCCATTTAGACACAGAGAGGATAGGAGAATGCTCTCAAATTATTCCTGTTGAAATATTTTGCTTTGCTCTTCTTTCTATTTGTATTTCTTGATTCTCTCTAACCTATTTTCTCGATCAATTTCCCCTCGTTCCTCATCTGTATTGCTTATTTGTATTGGAAACCAGCTCTTATTTATTTAGGTGATTGCATTAAGTAATTATCTCTCTAATCTGTAGACTACAAGTTACATAATCGACACTTTGACACTTCTTATCGCTCCATTAAATACTACTATGTTATTGATTTCACAAACATTTATAGTTGTTTTTCCTTCCTGCTATACACTTTTTCGTCGTTGTTTCCTTCTTACCCCGTCGTTTTCTCTCTCTAGTACACTATTTTTGTCTCTTTCTACTATCCTCGCGTTCATATCTCTTTTTATTATAAATTTAATACTAGGCTATTTACTTTTAATTTCTTCTAGTTCTTTTCATAATTCCATAAATAGTACTTTTATAACAGAGGTAAATAGAACAAGATTTTATAAAAAATATTCTATAAAAGAGTGAGTAGAGAACGCCATATGCATGCGACATTTGATATTTTTGGTTAGTATGATATATGCTCTGTGCACCAGTGTTGAATTCGGATTTACTACGTATTTCTTAACTTGAAATATTTTTTGAAATAAAATTGTATCGTGAAGTACATAAAATAGGCTACAGAACTGCGTTTTAAAGAATTATATAACATACATGGCATGTGCGAAAATTCGTAAACTGTGAACAAAATTGTAACATCAGATTTCATTTCCCTACCACGTACACACTACTTAGAGAATGTATTAATTACATTCCACCCAAAAATGGATACCAAGATTTCATTGGAAATGCAAAGAGGTCCTCTAAATAGAAAAGTGATTAAAAGTGGTTAGACTGTATGTGTGTACATGTGCTCGTGTACCCGTGAACAGCATTACTCAAAATCGAAAAGTTTGTTAAATACCAAACTTGGTATTTAAGTTGAGCATCTCTTAGAGGTGTGACATAGAAATTAAATGAAATGTGTAGTGTTTAACGCCCGCTTGTACTACATACGGCACCGCAGGCGAATGACATAGAGATACTTAAGAAACTTCATCATACTATTATGATTTTATCAAAATGGGTTGACGATTTCAATCAAAATAGTACATACCAAAATGTTTTGGGATTGGACCTCTAAAGTTTTCCTTATTACCAATGCTTTTGCATACTTGGTAGATATTAGCCATAATCTTATTACGTAAAAATGTAGATCTCATTACAGGACACAATTTATGTCAAATACCTATAATCTTTTTTTTGTGAAGTTAACCATTTTCGAGATGTTCCTTTTTATTGACATTTGAATTTTCTATTACGCTTACACCATTCTCAGATTGCAATTAGTCGCTCTTTTTCTTTCTATTTCTCCTCTCCTAGTCATGCAAACGGTGATAATTTCACAACTATAATATAGCGACCATCATTTAAAAGATTGGACTATCATTTAAGGTACACTGCATGATCATATCTCATGTATACAACATAATAAAATGAACTAATTAGAAGAATAAGCATTTTGTAGGAATGATCTGTTGAAAGAGTAGAAAGAGTCATGTGAATTTAACACACCAGATTTTTTTTTCTTTATTGTTTAGTGTCTGGTTTGTTATTCCGCGCCAGTTGTCCTTTTGACGGCCACGAAGGCTTTGTTTTTGTATATGAAAGGTGTTGCACCTTGATTTCACTCACCTGAGCCCTTCCGCAGGTAGGGTTAAGTGAAAAAGTTGATGTAAGTAAAACAAGTGGGTTTGCCTCGACCGGGATTCCTGCAGTGGGCCAGCATAAGGAAGGGGATGATTCTACTTCCGGTGGTAGCCGCATCGCGCTAGTCAGCTGTCTCAGGAGCGCCATCTGCACGTGCCAGCTGCTACATTGCGGCCCAACAACTCCGTGATAGGACATCTTCCGTTGCGAACATTCTGCTGCCAAAAATATGTGTACAGGTCGTAAAGTTTGTGTTTCATATTACCTTCAAAATTCTTCGTTGCAGCATTCTATTCTGAAGATCTGCCATGAAATGTTCCACAAAATGAAATACACAGACATGGCATATACTTATTAGGTGTGTTAGTTTCGTACAAAGATATTAGCACAGACCCATTAACTGGTTGGAACAAATAACGAGTGGTAATATGAGTGTAGCTCAAGAATCTCATACGCTTCACTTGTCGACAGTTATTTTCCATGCCCATACATTTTCAGCCCAGCGAGATAAAAAGCAATGCCTTTGAAAACTTCAATTAAACTTTAATTCCACAGCACAATTTCGATACACCAAGCTGACCCATTACTTGACTCCCGTAATCTATGTCTCCAAAGGTGCATTGACTTTCTCTCATGTGATTTATGTAGTCCATTTTATAATTTGACTTCACAACTAAGCTGTTCACAACAGTAAAGTAGAACCAGTTCCTATCGCGTGATTTGCTCCATGCGGGCAAGATATTCTCGTGCCTCCGATTGACTCAAATTGGATATGAATCAATTCCCACTAGATGGAAGCGAAATAGCAATTAATTCCACTCCAGCCAATGAGGGTTCCGAGATAACTCCACTTAGGAATGTATGTATCATGTAGTTGTATTTTCAAACAGCAAGTCGAGATCAAATCTCGGTAGGGGCGAAGTTGCATTTCTCTTAAGACATTTGTCACATAGCTCTTAAAATTATTTACTCCGGTCTTACTTCAATATCTTCACTCATTTTATTCACGTCTGTAAGAGGCTTGGTACTCTATTTTAAAGGATGTTAAAAATCATACACACACACACACACACACACACACACACACACACACACACACACACACACACACACACACACACACACACACACACACACACATACCTATACGAAAATGATGATAAACCATATTTTAGATCTCCTTATGCAAAAGCTAGATACTTTAATAAATGGTATTCGCTATTGTTGGTCACAATTTTGCAATTATTTGTCATTAATAATTAATTAGCTTCAGTTATTAAAGCTTCTCGGTTTACCAGTCTGCGAAGTTCATAAAACGCTCCAGCTTTCGGCCATGTTTACTCATTGTCTTCCTGAAGAAGGCCATAGAGCAAGCATGACCGAAAGCTGGAGCAATTTTAACATCACACGACTGGTAACCTAAGAAGTTTTAATTAATAATCATCGCCGTGAAAGCTTCAAACCTTACATTTATTTGCTAGTGTTTGAAGTGCTGCCACCATTTAATTCTTTCTCGTGAAGGCATGTAAAAGTGACATTTCAAGGCTAGCGTTTTGTCACTCCTTTCTAAAGTGCCACTATCTCTTCAGCCTCCTTAATATCTTTTGAGGGTACAAAGAAATTTGTATTGAACCAATTTCTAAAAAAGGTTTTATTTCGATGAATATGAAGCAGATGGGAAAATGAAACTTCAAGTTAGCGAAGTATTGTTATACATAGAAGGTGTAATTTTTAAAATGTAAGTGAAATATGTGGTGGTGGTGATATCAGATGATGTGCTCGGTTAGTTAGCAGTTGGGATTTCGGCCAAAGTTGTAACCATTGCAGCGCTTCCACAACAACTGTAACACTAATAGGAGCCAAAATTACTAAGCATTTAAACATAGTGCAAAGGTGACGCTGCTGTTTGTCTTGTTTACTGATCCTGATGCATTAGTACTTGCTCGGGATGTTCAAAGAGATTCTGTGTGCCATACTTGCCTTTGATCTACAGCTATTCGTCACGCTCAATATCAAAACTGACCTAGGTATTCGTTGACTGCACTAACTGGGTCACGAGACATTAGTCTGCTCCATCACCCGTAGAGAGCGCCTATTCGAACCTGTGTCATATCAGCTGCTATGAATTAACTGCTGAAGCATTCGAAGCAATGTCTGTGATTATAAATATTCTTTGTCAAAATTGATGTGTAAACAGTTATTAGGCCTGCATTGAATTACAAATATTATGCCTTGCATTCATGCGATTTAATCTGTTCACGAAATGTATAAGAAAAGCTGGCATAATGGAAAACCTTTATTTGTTCCAGTACCTAGTCACTAAACTAGGTAGAGGAAACATTGCTTTACACCAAAAAAACTCGAAATCGAATTTTAGTGTGAATCAATGTTTTGAAGTCCTCAAATTAGGGATAGGCATATTTAGAAATGTGTGCTAGTGAATAGCATAAATCATAAATGAAAAGACTGGATTTATATTGTACTTAGAATTACAGTTCGATATTCTTTAAAGGATGCAACGCGAATGTTTTCTTTAATATGTTCACACCAAACTATCCTTTACATGAAAAAACTCAACATTTTTTATTTTCTCAAAAACCCCTCTAACGATTTTAATTAAAAGGCCATACGCCTCAAATATTTACAAGGTAAACAAAGTGCATATCAAATTTTCTGCGGGAACGTTTCACGCCCAAAGCCCAATGTGAAAGGGAACGCTTCATAAATGAAAACTCCTATTTAACTCTGTTGTTTTCCGCTGAGAACGCTTTTAACAGAAACTTGTATCTGAAAATGTTGCAAAATTGATTAATCCTATAACTTAAGAAGAGGAACAGGGATTCCGTTTCCAACCCGCTCTCCTCCCCCTCCCCAGACATTGGCATACGAATGTCCGAGTTACCTTAATCGACATCTGTAAGGTAAAGGGGTTGGCCGTGTAACAGCCGTAGATACTCGGTTACCGCGTTCACCTGACAGTGTATGATTTTTTTTCCTTTGGGGTTACATCAAGGATAGTGTTTACATCCCTCCACTTCCAACGATATTGAAGGAATTGAGAAGGTGCATCACCGCAGTCATTGAGAATACAACACAAGATTATTCTTAAGAGGGTGCGCCATGAATGGGACCAGCAGCTGGACCTTTACCGAGTTACATATGGTGCTTCCATTAAGTGAATCTAAGGTGAATATAAAACTTAAAACTTCCCCTATTCAAGCAGTTGTATGATAGTTTATTTTTGCTAAGTATTAGTGAAGATACAGCTTTATGAAACCGTCCAATAAGATGTAGACTGCCGATTTTGTGGTAATAAAATGCTGGATTCTTGGCAAAATCAGTAAGACATAATTCATGGTGTTTTGTTTCTCTTAAGGATCCAAGAGAACTTATCTTTAATATACCTATGGATTAATTAATAATTGTAATCCCAATAATACCAAGCCTTTATATAATAACAAACCAGGTTCATAGACTAAACATCAAGAAAAAACATCTTACAATAATTTCAAAATTAAGGTTAAAAGTAACCATCATCCCCAGACATTCAATATAAAAAAGCAAAAAGTACAATAAGAAATGTTTATATGGTCATTATTGCAAATTAATCCGGTTTTATTTGTTTATCCATTACGTTCGAGAAATTGAGTTTTACTTGATATATAGGTTAGGTCTTCCTGGGCATATCTACTTAAGTTTTATCTACAGTATACCATAGTATCGGTTTTAGTGTAAAGAGTGAATAGGGCGCATGTTTTTTAACGGTTCTGCTCCTTGTGTAGCATGCGTTCCCTGTCACACATTCGCTGCCCTTTTCTCACTGTGTAAGGTTGGCACATTCCTTTCAGTGACCTTCTTTGCGTTTCTGGATGGTAAGTAAAGTATTAAACAAAGAAAAAGGAAAGATTGTCAATCATATCCCTAAATGTAAAACTAAAATCAGGCATGTGGTGGGTAATAGGAATATTTCAAATAAAATTATAAGTAGGAAGTAGCAGATGTAAAGAGGTTTTCGAGCAATGATAGTATAATAGAAGAAGTGACATTGAATAATATTTTCCCATCATTATACTGCTTCTAAGGAAAGCTTACCTAGATAGCGTGGAAATAAAATGAATGCTACAGATGGTTACCGAAGGAAGCTAAAGAATTAGTCTGATGTTAATTAAGACGCCATTAGGAAGGATAAGGCCCAGAAACTTGGTTCCGCACAGAAGGAATGGAATGGGTGAGCGCTGATAGAGAAATTAACCTACATCCGCCATTTGCATGCCTAGGCGTCACCGGCAGATTTCCTGCATTCACCGAAGTAATTAGACTGTAAATGTTATTCGTTTCTCTATAAGGCTCAACAGCAACTCTAGAGATTGCTCAACACTTCTCCAAAATTCTGAACGATTATGTTGAACAAATTCAGCATTATAATACGATGATGTTCGCATATTACTGCAGAGTCTCATACCTAGATCTGAGAGAATTCGAATTCTCAGCTAGACTTTTATATTCAGTCGATGAATCAGTGATCAAAGATATGGATAATAAATTACCACCATCACCAGCCTTAAATAAACTGGTCAGAACCTTTTTATTCAAGGTTGTATTTAGAATACATTTTCCTTGTTTCTCACCTTTAAAACGGTTGCTTGTTTATGTAAACCCCTCTTAACCCTCTTAACCCTTTTGGAGACCTTGAGTTAAGAAATAATCGATAGTGTTTGTTATTTATTGCAGGTTTTAACAATGAGAGAGCGGAGTAGTTTAGCTTGTGGCTCTGTGCCGAGGTCCATGGTTCAATTACCGGCTCTGGGATGGCGTCTTTAAGTTGATCATATCCTGGACTTCACCTCTGACTAGCTCATGTAAATTATTCCCAAAGCCCAATGAAGTTCGCAGTGTGCTCTCATTCCTCCGCTGTCATCATCTTAACATTGGAGGTACCGATATCGCTCCCTGGTGTCTCCATCTCAGAAATAGATCCAGTAGTACTTTGATGGAATGAGTTATCTATGAAAGTGAATGCTATAGGCCACGACATTTTTATCATGAAATAAACATTCACGTTCCCAGGCTCGTCTTGAAGTTTAGAATTTAAATGGCGTTTTATTTCCAAGTTATGTTTTCGCAGACACACACATACAGACCACGTACACGCGGACCGTTACTTTGAAAATACTCTTTTTGCTCTCAGGACCAGATGGGGGAGGAGGCTTGTTAGTCTCTAGGTCTCGCCCTATGGAAAGCCCCATGGAAGCGCCGGGCGCCCTTTCGGGACAGCTCGGTAACTCCCTGGTCGAAGGACGCCGGGGTTCTTGGTCCTACGGGTCCAGGACTAATGGGAGTAAAACCTCTGGTTTAACTGCCAGGGTACGTCCTCCGTAGGGGAGGGGATCCGTCCCCTTCAGCGGCCGTGGTGCGGGCGCTGCGGACCCCTAGCACTCGTGGTACCTCTGACGTTACTAGAGGAACCTCGGGCCGAACATTCGAGCCCCTCCCTGAATGGGAGTTGTTCGGATTGGGTTGGACTCGAGGGGGCAGTGGTTCCCGATACCCGTGGGAGATCGGGTACGTCTCCGGACGGGGTTGAGGGAAGCCATATATTCCCGCGTACTAGCCAGCATAGCTAGCAGAAGGTGTGCTAAATCACCAGGCGGCCTCACCGAGGTCATATCGGTAGCCTCCCTCTTTGGGGTTGGCGCGCGTAAGAGGCGTATCCACTTCCATCCCGTCTTGAGTCCACAGGACCAGATGGGGGGGGGGGACTTGTAGTCTCTAGGTCTTGCCCTATAGAACGCTTCACGGAGGCGCCGGGCGCCCTTTTTCGACAGCTCGGTAACTCCCTGGTCGTCAGTCTTCACTCTGAGTGGATTGCCCTGTTAGATACCCTCGAGTTTATATATGTCAGGGTACGTCAAAACATTGACCTCACCTTTTTTTGGTGGTAATGGTTCCTTCTCTGCGTACTATGTACATGATAGAAATCGGACTACTTGGTTTAATATCCAGCAATTGTTACTTTACTCGGGAGGTAATTTCAAAGTCATCTGAAATGAAATGCTCACAGTGAAGACGGAGATTCGCATATGTTTGAAATTATGCAATTTAACCCATTTAGCACGCTTTGAATCAGGATGGTGATCTGTCCCAATTTGGAAATTTATGAACATTAATTCCGAAAATTACATTTTTATTATTTGAGAACAGAAAACCTTAGTATCTTGGCATTTCCGACAGATTGACACACATACAGTAATAAGATACAATTACTTGGCAATACGAAAGTCAATTACTCCGTAGTATGGCGGGTGAATAGAGTGCTGCGTTGGAAGCCTATTAAGTTATTCTTCGAATTTAGAAAAAATCCTATGTTTCAGGATAGAAACATAGGATTTTCATGCTTATTTTGCTAATCAAAATCTTGATTCACTGACAGGAATTTAAGACAATTACATAAAAAGCTGCATATGTGTGTTAAATTTTCTGAGAATTGGTTACTAAATACCTGTTCCTTCGGAAAGAATTATTTAAAACTTTGCATAACAACTAAACCATAAGAAAAATACAATAACGTAGCACCCAAAAGATATAGGTAGAGCCCTTTAAAACATCTGGCTCTCGATCGGTTACATCCATACCTTGCGGCAGTGTTTGATAATGATTACTATTTCTAAAATGGTTTTGTTTGATCAACATGAAGATAGAAAATATGCATTCGTAAGAATAATTTGTAGAATATCTTTGCATATAAACGTACCAGCAGATTTATCTCCGTTTCTTTTTCCTTTCACTTAAAGCTTGTTGCAAGAAATAAACATTTCAATGCTCTTCCCATATGTTAAAATTTTCGTACGTAATTTAAAATAATTGAATATATGTGTAATGTGTATAAACCATATGTATAATAAATCTAATAATGGTGGGAAAAGTTGTGTGTATCATATTTTTGTGTTATTAGTGTAATAATGTCGTAGGATTATTACTAAGTATGTTTACAAAGCCACTGGGAAGGAAATTCGCAGACACAGCTGTAGAGAATTTATGTAATACACAGTAAAAGGTACAAATCTCTGAAATTAAAAACCAAACCCGTATTTTGGAAAGGATAGCCAGCTGCTCGGGCATTGTGAGTCATCCATTGTAATAACAAACAGAAAGCCATTATTACGTGGAGAGGTGCTATTTTGGTGGTTTTTCAAACAAGCCACCCGCCCCTGCTGACCCAATTCTACGCACCTACTGACCCACCTTGTGATTTACCAGCTGTTTACTGACTCTTAGCTGGCACACGTCACAGCTCACCCTGCCCTTTACCTAACGATTTCATTACACAATTAGTTGAAACCTGAAGCAAACGCCCCAAAGGTTTGTCGTTTTATTTCGAAAAGAACCATTAAGAGATGCAATAGAATACGAGTTTCATTCGTATAGAGAAAATGACTGAATGAGGCACTTAGGTGTATAACGTTGAAATGTAATTTATAGAACATATGATTCTGGGCGTTTTTACAGGATTCAAGGATTTAGTTTTTCAGCTCAATATAATATTGTGGATTTTGTTCCTTGTACTTAATTAGAGAAAGGATAAGTTAATAAACTTAACTCTTTTCTTGACGGTTCGTAACTAGGTGTATTCTTTTCTACAGCAACTTGATTGTATGGGGATGGGGAATGCTCATATTCCTCAGCTTCATTTCTATTTCGTTGTATGTATTTTTGTAAGGATCCATTCAGGCCCACAGTTGGTATTTGCAGGCGATGTAGCACTTCCAGAACTTGGAAGGTTGTCAGACGTTCCGCCGATGTTTCAATAGCTTATTCTAATATAATTTTATAAGAAATGGGATTAATTATCTCGTGCAACGTCAGACAGCAACTTGGTACTTATAAAACCAATTGATAAATGAACTTGTGAATCAATTACAAAATAAGACTTCTTTCCTAAAAGCATTTATGTTTTTGAACAATCATAGCTCTATGCTGTGAGGCAATTCACTTCTTTTATCTTGTTTCGAGGTTGCAACATTAGCTCTACTGTTGGCATTAACTATGCTTATAACAGTTGCTCGCTATTTATTTTCATCTACGTCAAATTTCAAATAATTTATATATAGAAATGGATATTATATTCATATAATTACTCTATTTACCTGTAGTGCAATATTATATACGTATCATGCGCGTACAGAAGTTTTATTAAGAAAAGCATCATTTTAGTAAAATTAACATTAATTTTTAAACGTGGTCTGATTTGCCAAAGTTAATGTTGAATATTGTTTATGCCAAGAGAGGACGGGCAGTGCCGGTATGACGTCATGTACAGCGGTGTAAGCTGCCATTGATACCATGGTAATACAACGTATGACTTGGCTATAACTTGAAGTACAGTAAATTGTGGATTATAACATTTCCTTCGAAGTGTAAATTCTAAGTTTCTGCATGTACTGCATTGCTTTCAGGGCGTTTTTCCATTGCCTTTTTATTTTTTTTATTTATTTTTTTATTTTTACGTCCTCCCCAACGTTGTTATATCGGACGGTGAATGAATTGGGTGAAATGATGCTCAAATGGGTCCAGGGTCCATGGAACTTAGAGTTACCCGACATTCGTCTTGAAGGATAAGGGAAAACCCCGGAAAAACCTTATCTAGGTAACTCACCCTGACCGAGATTCGAACTCGGGACCTCTTGAACGTGAGGCAGACATGCTACCATCTACGCTACCGAGGCGGGCTTTCCATTGCCTTGAACCTTGTTTTGTGCACCCTGGCTCTTTAGAGCGATCATTATTCCAGTTGACACCTCTGTAGACTTAATATCTGTCCTTTTTCCTCTTAACTAGAGAAACGTAATGCTGTTGGGAAACCTTAAAAGGTAAAAAAAATCAAATTTTTTAAATGATCAAAGTCGTAAAATGCTAAAAGCTTCTCTGGAATGAGGTGCACAAACGACAAACGCAGAAATATTTGACAAAAGAAGATGAAAAGAAATGTTTTAAACATGTTTTTTCTCTACGCACTCGTCTATTAGGTATACTTACAAAACCTTCTTTCTACCTCATATCAGTTGCAGGAATAGTTCATGAATTGTTCATTGCAGGTGCAACAATCTGATGCAGAAGACTGACACGATATTTAATGTTTTAAAAGTGGGTTGCTATGCGGTATTTTTGTTATTCTGTACTCTTAGGATTAACTGCAAGTAACAAGTAAGTACTCCTAGCATTTGCAAAACCGCAAATTCGAACGTTCAGAACAACTAGAATATTGTGGAATGATTAATGACACAACAAACGATCTACAAGTAAGGTTTGTTTTACCAAAAATTACATTTGTTTACATAGTGAGCTTTTTGTATAAAATTGTTTACCAATTATACAAATTAAACAAAATTCATTTTTTTTTTTCAAAATTCATGAAAAGAGCAGAAAATAAAAAATATAAATTTTATTAATTGTAAAAAACGATAGATATATAATTTTGAGAAAGTAAAATGTTATGAAGAAATAAGCTCCATGGAAATCATGGTTTTCATTGGGTCATTTTTAAAGTATTCCTTCCACTTCCTCGGGAGGGCCTGACATTAAGTAGGAGTTTTGATATTTATTCAAGTTTTAGCTTTTGCGTTCACAGATTGACATAAATACATGAATGCACGCAAACATTTATATATAATATTCATATAACATTTATTAATGTATAATAATATAATATAGAATAATATAATGAATATAAGAGATGTTGGGGGTAGACGAGCCGAAATCATTTGCTTGGTTACCAATATAGAATTTGGGAAACTACAACACTTCCTCTACAAAGCTAAATGTTAGAAGAGGTAAAATGTTTAAAAATACGTTCCAGTACTCAAATACTTATACTTTTAATATACTTTATACTAAAGGAAAATGAAATGGTAATCCATTGCTGTATTATGTTCGTCATATCCAGAGTATCAATAGATTTTGTACTTCATAATTTCAATGTATTTGTTAGAGACCGTGCAAAATTAATCAAACGGCTGAGTGTAAAGTCAGACACCATGCTCATTTATAAACGTGCCCAGTCACTTTAAATCCGCTGAGCAGATGTCAGGTATTCTTCAATTGTTTCCACGTGGTTTGTTGTGACATGGTTATTCTGAAGGTGTTTGTGCTGGACTGGAGTGTTTTGCACCCCTCATTTCTTTCAAGATATGAAGTATCGGCAGTAGCAGCTGCGGTAAAAATTCGCCATATGTGCACCTTGAAGCCCGGTGAAACGTTTTTTTGCAAACAGAGAGCACACGTGCTGCTGCTACCTTGGAAAGGTGTACAAGATTACTGCCGAAGACGAAATGGTGCTGCAGACAGCTGCAAAGGGTTAAGGACAGCACATGACACATATGTCTTTTGGGAGAGTGTCACTCTACTGACTTTATAACTAAGTGGTCGGCTTATCCTGTTGACCTGCATTGGACACGCTCCTTCAAGCATCATCCCATTTCTTTGTTCAACTGGAGCAATAGTGAATATTACTTTTGGCTTTCATAATGTACTTGAGGAAAGCTAAGCACTTCATGTGCAATCACTTTGATTAATTTCAAGCGATGCACCATTACAATGGTTCATTTCATTACAATGGTTCATAGTTCATTTTAAGTTGCGTTGCGTAGTTGCGTAGGATCTCAATTTAGAACAGTTACCATCAGAGCAGGACTTAAACGAATTTCACCAATGTTACCTTCTACTTTCTGAAAATGATTCTTCCAACGCTAAAGGGTTCAAGAATAATTTAAAAATTAGACACCATCCCAGGTGACCGCTTGTGAGATTTGTGGGGTGGCTTTTCTCCGATATCTCCAGTTTACGCTATTACTATTCCGCCAACTACTCCATTATTATCTTTCCCTTCAAGCATTTCGCCCTCATTCCGTTCATCTACTTCTCTCACTTTCATTCCAGGCAGTATAACTAGGGAAGTTAAAGAACAAGAAAAAGAAGAATGACATCGCAACTAAAGTGCTCACAGCAGTAAAGCGAAACCAGTACTTTTACGTGATTTACTCTACGTGTGGAAGATATTCTGATGCCTTTAATTGGCTGAAATTGGATATGAGTTGATTCCTACGGGATAGAAACGGGGTAGCAACGAACTGTCCTTCAGATAATGAAGGATGCAATCGCCTGTGTTAATTGAGAGGCAATAACCGCAGTATCATTCCATATACAGTTGTATACGTATATCTTAACTTAGGTTTCTATATTTTCCATTAATTTTAGCTCATTACTTTTCTAATATTTGTGTTATTTCGGTTTTATGTTCATTAGTTTAAATTTACCTGTACCATCATTTTGTTCAGGATGTGTATGTGTGTTTGAATGGAGTATAAGGTCAATTGGCCTTAGATTTGTAAAAATATATAAATAAACCAACAAATGTTTTCTTCGTTTTTTTTTCAGGTACGTAGCGCTCAACTCTGCAAACAAGTGCTTCATAGCTCTTGCACTGCAAATCAGGTTATGTGTCATCCTTTGACTGGTGTACAAGGAATTACCAGGTATGGACCCTGGGCTCATTCGACCATCATTTCATCTTACTTGTTGTTTGACTATGCTCATTACAAGAAATGTCAGTTGCACTTTGGCTATTATGTTAGGCATTTTGCAACACTGAGTAACAAATCTCTTGATATAGAGACGTACAGACCTACCATATGTAAAATTTCACAAGGAATAACTTAGAATTAATATGCAGATTTTTTTATTCTGTTAAATTACTTTAATATGGAATTGTCTTTTATAACATCAACGTTAGGTATTATGACATTTCGTGCAGAAGGAAATGTGTAATGTTTCCGCAAAGTTGGATCATCGACCATGAATTTCCTAGAATCTGGTCCCAGTGTTCCGATGGTAGGACGCGGGGTGAGGTATGGAAATTATTTTTTCTTCCTGTACACACAAAACTTTTATCCCAGTCATAGCCTGGACCTCTGGATAACGTGCAGTGCTTATCTATCTGTTTGAAGATGTCTATACTTCTTATTTTCTCTACCACGTATAAATCGCTCGAGTATTGTATTCCACTAAAAAATTCGATTTCCATTTTCACCGGAAATAATGTTTAGTGTCTTCATGAATCCGAGAAAGTATTTTTAGAAAAATTTGGTTCGGTTTGTGTGTGTGTGTGTGTGTGTGTGTGTGTGTGTGTGTGTGTGTGTGTGTGTGTGTGTGTGTGTGTGTGTGTGTGTGTGCGTGTGAACAGTGCAACTTAAAAACGAAAAGTCGGCTAAAAACCAAACTGGGTATGGTTTAGCATGTTTCAAGTATGCAACAAAAAATGTTTTACGGAAATCGCCCATCCCAAAAATATCCTTTACATGAAGCACTTTTCGAAAATTTTGAATTTTTGATTTTTTAACGTTATTATTAAGATATTATGATTTTTTAAGATATTTTCATGGCAAACAAAATACATGTATATCCAGAGATTTCTGGAAATAGCCTCCGAGTTGCTCTTAATGAATCACCTTTGCATTTGTTCTAAATGTAAGATGGACGAACTCTTAAAAATATAGATTTCATTGAAGCATATTTATAATACATTTTTGAGTTAATAATTTCGAAATATTCCTTTTTGCTACTTTGAATTTTTAAATAATTTTACTTTTCTTAAATGGAAAATCACTTTGTCTGCTCCCGCTCTGGTCACGCAAAGAGAATGGAATTTCAAAGACATCATATAGCGATCAACACTTAAAATATCTGTATTTCACTATTCCTATTGTATAGACAAGAAAATGCTATGTAATAGAAGTATTTCTACAGGGTTATCGGTACCTTGTTTCCGGCGGACACCTCTCCCTGCTCAGATATCAGTTCTCTCTATTGTGTCACATATGCAAACGAAGCCATTAACTAACGTTCTTTGATGTTTTTCAGTCTTGTATCTAATTTACTACCTAGAACAAAAATATTTTATTTTTTATAGTTTTGTAAAACACGAAACTCTAGCTGCCTGTTTGTGCTTTGACATTTTTACTTTTGGGCAATTCGAAAGAGAAAGGTTTGTAATCGTATGCTTGAACAGTATAAGAACTACAAAATGATATTTGGGAAGAAATAAAAAACACATCTCAAGGAGATCTGCGAAAAGTTTGAGAATGTGTTAAGACGATGCAATGTCTATCTTCGAACCTAAGGAGAATTTAATGGCCTTATTTGAAAAAATAATCAATAGAAGAGCCATTCAGTATCGTAATTTGTGAAATAATAATGGCTGTAGTTGATTCTGTCGCTTCATGTATTTGTTTTGATGCATAAGGCGATTCGCGCGAGGGGTCTGTGACATTGTGATTGATAGAAAAGGCACATATTTTTTATGTAAAATCTAATGTAATTATAAAACAATAGTGCAAGGTTTCAAGTTGTACATATTAATAGTCAAAAAAGGAAAAAAGTTATTGACGGACAATTCCATCTTTAGTGCCAAAGATGCGCAGTGATCATTAGTCCCTACTTCATGGAAAACTGCGCAAAAGTCACTATGCGGAAGTCGCAACCTGTGTATCAGCACTGTGTATAGCAGATACTATTTTGAATATAAAGGAAAACACAGTTTCATTTCAAAGATGAACCTTACTTATATCACTTCTCAAGGCTATATCCGACAATAGTCAACATTATCAACAATATCAACAACAAACAAACAAATTCAACACCAAAAAAAAAAAAAAAAAAAATGAGAATGAGCAAGAGAGTTATTGATCAACAACTGAGATTGATATACATATGGTCGTATCCGTAATAGCCATAGGTATGTATACCAAAAGTAGGCAAAATAAGACTTTAGTAGATGAATTCAATGTTTCCGGACGAGGTACAAACAAGTGGAATGCCTAATCAGTCCACTAAAGCTTTTTTATACCTACTGCACGCAATAGCTCTCTTAATTACATTAGAAATTTAAATTTGTATTTTAGATATTTTAAATTAAGTTTTAAAAATCATAAATAAAGCAGTTGATTACATTAGCTAATCTCCGGAGTATATTCATTGCATTTGGCACTATATGTTGTATACATAATAACAAACTACGAAGCAAAATAAGAAAGAAAAAGAGTTTGACATAAAATTACGACTTTTACATTGGCAATTATGCTCATGTTCATAAAAATATTATTTATATGGCTGTGCTTTGATTTTGTCCCAAGGTTCCACGACGACTCCAGTAGTCTATTGTTTAGGGGCTCGTTAACAGACCTGTAAAACTATCTTTTTAAAGAAACTTTACTAAAAATGAAGTATTACTATTAAACAGTAATTTTAAGCAATAAAATATTAACACATACTCTGCGTCACAAGGAATTAAGCTATGCAAATTGGAAAAGAAATCAAAACAAAATAACACAAATGGTTCAAACTGGATTTATAATTTTTTAGAAAGTTTAATTGCCATTGACGTTTTCTCTTTATTATACTGGTACTGTTGAAAATATCGGAAATAAACACGTCATTCCGAATCAAGTGTATGAAGTACTTGTTCCCCTCTTTATACCACCCCAACAGAAACTTGTTGAGCGTCCAGGAAGGGGAGAGTTTTGATCGTCACCACCTTGCATCCCTCCATTTAAGGCATTTAAATGTACCTCCTCCTCCTCAACCCACGCTATCGTCCATCGATTTGTTCAATCCTTTGGCTTTTTTTTGTTGGCACCAATATACAGGATATCTAAGCGGCAGATGTTAGAAGGGAGCAGATGGACGTTAGGCAACTAGCAACTTTATCACTGTTGCCACCACCACCACCGCAGCCATCACAGCTGGTAGCACATTCAGTCGTCAAGTACTTGCCTTTCTTGTCCTGTCACAGATTACGGCACGTTTACAGCTGCTAATGTATCACAGCAATTTCTCATTTACTTAAGCTTTCAGAACTTCTGTCATATCATGTAACAGTAGACATACGAACCTCAATAAGGAGCACTCTCAAAGTAAAACGATCCTGTTGTAAACATATAGGAGAGGATAAAGTGAGACAGATATCCTGTAACGGAATGTTCTTAGTTTACTGCCTCTATAAACACCCACGAATTGCCCTCCATATTACAGCAACGTAAGAGCGTCTCTGTCTTCCTCTTTATCCTTGCTATATATTTACTACAGGTTCATTCCAATTTGAGACTGGTTATACTGTCCGTAATCCATTTTATAAAATCTGGCGTCTCTCTATGTTTTCTGTGAACAATATATATCGACCATTATGCTCGTTCAGTCTGTGCTTATATTAAGTCAATTGTTATCATTTACTTCGGGTAGCCCTCCTGAACTATTACACGAATCTACTTATACAACGTTTGCTATAACTGTCAATTCGAGAACCCCTGTGTTTTAGTTATGGACAAATATTCCACATTTATTATTCACGGAAATATAAATGTAGAATGTGGATATTTACCTCTCGTTTTCAAAGCCTCCAACATTTTGGACGTGGACATTCTCGCTTGCAGCTGTTCTCTAAAACAAGCACCCTAAAAATCATCTGTGCCATTCTCTTTGACTTCTTCTGGCTCGGATTGTAATTTCTTCGGCTTCATCAATAGTATTTTCACAAAACTAGACAAAATATTTTGTAAATAAAACTCTCCCTACGTTGCATGGCTTAGAAAACGAAAACACCTGTCGTAGACTGTCGTATGTGGTCTATAATGCCGAGAGTAGTTATCATTAATTTAGTAATCACAGTTCTTAGCTGTAACAATTTTTTTTCGTACTGTTTTGTTTATAAGTTTCTTGTTATTATGTAACATAAACTGTCACATTATGACTATAAGTGATTGTTGTTTGTTTTGTAATAAGGGTACTCGTCCCGTATTTAATCTGGCTTATACTTCAATCAGAAGTGCTGATTATTTCCCCTAAAGCCTTATTTTGCTTACTTGATAAATAAAGAACTGTTACACCTCTTAAATCCTTCCTTAGGGATTGCAGTCGTTCAGGAAGGTCAGTTCTCGGAGAGGGAGAGAGAATTACTTGGCATCAACGCCAACGGATGTGAAGCATGCGTGTACTGTTAATTTTAAAAAAAAAAAAAAACTTTGAAAGAGGTCAGGAGGAAGTTTAATACTTAAAATTTAATTGAGCAAAATGTGCTGCAGTAACGTGTGTGACCTCCATCAGGAGTTCATGGGCTCGATCCCCGTTAAGGGCGCATGGTGTCTTGGGTTTTCTGTGGGCTTCCCTTGTCACTTAGGCGAAGGCTGCGGTGTTTGCCTTCATACCATGATTTCGTTTCTATCATTTCCCTTCATGGCATTTTCTTATTATCTTTCAGATGTGCTTTCAGCTCGTGCTGTATGATGGTGCGGAAAATGACATAGATGTTTGCTCTTCTCGGCATTGTGTGTTCTTGTCCTCATTTGTCAGTATTGAAGTCAGAGTGTTGATGGCTGCACAGTGGGTCCTAACGCCGGGATGAAGGGGACTTCCGCGCCTCTCTGTGGCTCGTGTGCCTGCGACCCTGTGCCCTCCTGTGGTTTCCTCACTTCATTACTTCCTCTTGGGATATTAGATGTGTGGAAGTGACAGTTTCAATTATCCCTTGACGGCGTGTGTCCCTAGAAAAAAATTGTGAAAAGGAAAACTATAGCCCCAATCGGAAATTTTAGATGCTGAGAATGGCTGACGCACTTTTGATT
Source organism: Mantis religiosa (assembly GCA_030765055.1). Lineage (NCBI taxonomy): Eukaryota > Metazoa > Arthropoda > Insecta > Mantodea > Mantidae > Mantis > Mantis religiosa. The sequence goes on along the minus strand of JAUKNK010001343.1, from coordinate 2,787 downwards.
CCATATATAGTGTAGCTTCAGTATTCCAAGATTATAGTAAAAAGGAGAAACCAAATTATAAACTTCAGATACATTACCTTCACATGGCTTTCTCCAGGATTTCTTCCACAAAGTATTCTTTCAAAATCGTATTTTTGTTCATACTGAGATAAATACTTGTGGAAATGCTTTTGTTACTTATTTTCCTCTATTTTCTGACGGACACAGAAGGCTTGAATCGAGGGTGAAATTGTTAAACTCGGGTAACTGTTCGAATTTTGAAGCTTTGCATGATCACGAGAAAATTT
>JAUKNK010001342.1:0-26690 GCA_030765055.1 Mantis religiosa | reverse complement strand
TAATGTTATATAATAGTAGTAATGTTATATAATAGTAGTAATGTTATATAATAGTAGTAATGTTATATAATAGTAGTAATGTTATATAATAGTAGTAGTGTTATATAATAGTAGTAATGTTATATAATAGTAGTAATGTTATATAATAGTAGTAATGTTATATAATAGTAGTAATGTTATATAGTAGTAGTAGTGTTATATAATAGTAGTAATGTTATATAATAGTAGTAATGTTATATAATAGTAGTAATGTTATATAATAGTAGTAATGTTATATAATAGTAGTAATGTTATATAATAGTAGTAATGTTATATAATAGTAGTAATGTTATATAATAGTAGTAATGTTATATAATAGTAGTAATGTTATATAATAGTAGTAATGTTATATAATAGTAGTAATGTTATATAATAGTAGTAATGTTATATAATAGTAGTAATGTTATATAATAGTAGTAATGTTATATAATAGTAGTAATGTTATATAATAGTAGTAATGTTATATAATAGTAGTAGTTATATAATAGTAGTATGTTATATAATAGTAGTAATGTTATATAATAGTAGTAATGTTATATAATAGTAGTAATGTTATATAATAGTAGTAATGTTATATAATAGTAGTAATGTTATATAATAGTAGTAATGTTATATAATAGTAGTAATGTTATATAATAGTAGTAATGTTATATAAGTAGTAGTAGTGTTATATAATAGTAGTAATGTTATATAATAGTAGTAATGTTATATAATAGTAGTAGTGTTATATAATAGTAGTAATGTTATATAATAGTAGTAATGTTATATAATAGTAGTAATGTTATATAATAGTAGTAATGTTATATAATAGTAGTAATGTTATATAATAGTAGTAATGTTATATAGTAGTAGTATGTTATATAATAGTAGTAATGTTATATAATAGTAGTAATGTTATATAATAGTAGTAATGTTATATAATAGTAGTAATGTTATATAATAGTAGTAATGTTATATAATAGTAGTAGTATTTTTATATAAGTATAAGTATTATAATAAGTAAGGCCGGCTTCACTCAGTAGGACGGAGGTATCGTTACAAACGAACACATCCAGAGTTGGATGTGCAGACGGAGCCTGATCGAGATATCGAACGACAGGTCAGCCTAGCAGACGACGCCGCGGGATGACAAAGGTAAAGTTGTCCGAGGTAAGGCTATTTAGTATCTCGGAACTGTGTTGGCAATAAAAAGAGGGCAGTGCGCATGCGCCAGGAGATAGTTTCTACAAGGAAAAAACACCAAAGAGGGCGGGCGGGAGGGATCCTCGCCCGTCAACAGTCGAACATGCCCCCTATAGGTATTGCAAGAAAAAATCATGATTTCTCTCGTATATGAGTAGGTAGAAACCACGAAGTCACTGCAATACGTCTAGGAAGACATGCCGGCTAGGCGTGAATGTTAGCACTGTCCCGGAACGCCTACCTGTGTAGATATTACTTTATTTCTGTCTCCTGCTGGTCTGGTAGCTTTCCCGCGAATTCGTCTGCTTGGCGCGAGAGGTTAAGAGACATGCACACCGCGAATTACACATATTACACACATAAAAGAGACACTTATGAGCTAAAGCACAACACTTACCACATCTGCTATGTAGGAACGCAGTCTTGAAGCGTCGAAACAGCTCGATTATAGCTAAAATACACTTAAAATGCACAAATATGAACCACTAGCCATGTTGGATGACGTCAACTCACACATGTCCATTGCCAACTTCTGAATGTTGAAGACGGGTCTGTTCACATGGATAGTTGGCGATGTTATCTCTGGCTCCTGAGGCGGTTCACGTCCTGTGAATATTGCGATACGTACGTGCTGTTTGTTACCGTAATCGATGTTGGGAAGGTTTTAGCAATGCAGGAAAGGTGTTAAAATTTTGAATGTACACTGAGAATTCCAAAATCTAAAATAATAAAGGTATCTTTTAGGAAATTTAACGATATAATTAGAGTTTCGATTGAATTTTACGTGTAAATGTATGTGTTCTTACACGAAATGATTTAGTAATTATCACTTCTGTGAAAATGTTTTAAATATTTAAAGTGCTCTACGCAACAGTAATTTCAGATATTAAGTTGATTCTTCGTTAGGGGCTTACTACCGAGCTACTTTTAAAGTATATACATTTTAATTATTTGCAATAATCTTGTAGCATTTCCTCAAAAATATAGGCAGAACATTAATGGTATTGCTGTATAAGTATAAGTCTTAAATAACTCTAACTTGAAGCTGATTTTCTTATAATTTAGAAATTTATTTTTATTCTTATATATGGAAATGTAATACTAACGTGGTCCTCTGCACTTGTTGAAACAGGTTATATCAAGAGGGTTTTGTTTGTGACGTATTAAACTGCATTGAAATTCACAATCTGACCTCAATCTTCAAGTAGACAACCAGTTTTAAAACATTTGACTATCACCTATTGTACTTTATATGCATATTTCCTTCTGGTTATTCATATTTTAGCTCTTGTACATGCAAATAGAACGTAATGTAAAAGACAGTCATCCAGACATGCAGTTTTAAGACATTTGACTATCACTAAAAGTACTCCCATATATCCTCGTAGTTATTGATTTTTGTTTTCTTTATTAATCTCGTTATTTATTATTATACTATAAGTATAAGTGTTATATAGCAATGCAAGTTATACAAAGACTGTTATATAACAATACAACTTACACAACGACTGTTATATAACAATACAACTTATACAACGACTGTTATATAACAATACAACTTATACTAGACCTTTATTGTCTCGTACTTACACACGTTTTGTTTGTTAAGGAGTTGCTGGTTCGTTTCTAATGTATTTTAATGTTAATTACAACTTCTCGGAGCGGTTATATAGTATGTTTTGTTTGTTAAGGAGTTGCTGGTTCGTTTCTAATGTATTTTAATGTTAGTTACAGCTTCTCGGAGCGGTTATATAGCACATTTTGTTTGTTAAGGAGTTGCTGGTTCGTTTCTAATGTATTTTAATGTTAATTACAACTTCTCGGAGCGGTTATATAGCATGTTTTGTTTGTTAAGGAGTTGCTGGTTCGTTTCTAATGTATTTTAATGTTAATTACAACTTCTCGGAGCGGTTATATAGTATGTTTTGTTTGTTAAGGAGTTGCTGGTTCGTTTCTAATGTATTTTAATGTTAGTTACAGCTTCTCGGAGCGGTTATATAGCACATTTTGTTTGTTAAGGAGTTGCTGGTTCGTTTCTAATGTATTTTAATGTTAATTACAGCTTCTCGGAGCGGTTATATAGCACATTTTGTTTGTTAAGGAGTTGCTGGTTCGTTTCTAATGTATTTTAATGTTAATTACAGCTTCTCGGAGCGGTTATATAGCATGTTTTGTTTGTTACGGAGTTGCTGGTTCGTTTGTAATGTATTTTAATGTTAGTTACAACCTCTCGGAGCGGTTATATAGCACATTTTTTTTGTTAAGGAGTTGCTGGTTCGTTTCTAATGTATTTTAATGTTAATTACAGCTTCTCGGAGCGGTTATATAGCACATTTTGTTTGTTAAGGAGTTGCTGGTTCGTTTCTAATGTATTTTAATGTTAATTACAGCTTCTCGGAGCGGTTATATAGCATGTTTTGTTTGTTACGGAGTTGCTGGTTCGTTTGTAATGTATTTTAATGTTAGTTACAACCTCTCGGAGCGGTTATATAGCACATTTTGTTTGTTAAGGAGTTGCTGGTTCGTTTCTAATGTATTTTAATGTTAATTACAGCTTCTCGGAGCGGTTATATAGCACATTTTGTTTGTTAAGGAGTTGCTGGTTCGTTTCTAATGTATTTTAATGTTAATTACAACTTCTCGGAGCGGTTATATAGCATGTTTTGTTTGTTAAGGAGTTGCTGGTTCGTTTGTAATGTATTTTAATGTTAGTTACAACTTCTCGGAGCGGTTATATAGCACATTTTGTTTGTTAAGGAGTTGCTGGTTCGTTTCTCATGTATTTTATATAAGTATAAGTATTATTATATATAGTAGTAGTATTGTTATATAATAGTAGTAGTGTTATATAATAGTAGTATTGTTATATAATAGTAGTAGTGTTATATAATAGTAGTAGTGTTATATAATAGTAGTAATGTTATATAATAGTAGTAATGTTATATAATAGTAGTAATGTTATATAATAGTAGTAATGTTATATAATAGTAGTAGTGTTATATAATAGTAGTAATGTTATATAATAGTAGTAATGTTATATAATAGTAGTAATGTTATATAATAGTAGTAGTGTTATATAATAGTAGTAATGTTATATAATAGTAGTAATGTTATATAATAGTAGTAATGTTATATAATAGTAGTAATGTTATATAATAGTAGTAGTGTTATATAATAGTAGTAGTGTTATATAATAGTAGTAATGTTATATAATAGTAGTAATGTTATATAATAGTAGTAGTGTTATATAATAGTAGTAGTGTTATATAATAGTAGTAATGTTATATAATAGTAGTAATGTTATATAATAGTAGTAATGTTATATAATAGTAGTAATGTTATATAATAGTAGTAATGTTATATAATAGTAGTAATGTTATATAATAGTAGTAATGTTATATAATAGTAGTAATGTTATATAATAGTAGTAATGTTATATAATAGTAGTAATGTTATATATAAGTAGTAATGTTATATAATAGTAGTAATGTTATATAATAGTAGTAATGTTATATAATAGTAGTAATGTTATATAATAGTAGTAATGTTATATAATAGTAGTAATGTTATATAATAGTAGTAATGTTATATAATAGTAGTAATGTTATATAATAGTAGTAATGTTATATAATAGTAGTAATGTTATATAGTAGTAGTAGTGTTATATAATAGTAGTAATGTTATATAATAGTAGTAATGTTATATAATAGTAGTAGTGTTATATAATAGTAGTAATGTTATATAATAGTAGTAATGTTATATAATAGTAGTAATGTTATATAATAGTAGTAATGTTATATAATAGTAGTAATGTTATATAATAGTAGTAATGTTATATAGTAGTAGTAGTGTTATATAATAGTAGTAATGTTATATAATAGTAGTAATGTTATATAATAGTAGTAATGTTATATAATAGTAGTAATGTTATATAATAGTAGTAATGTTATATAATAGTAGTAATGTTATATAATAGTAGTAGTATTTTTATATAAGTATAAGTATTATAATAAGTAAGGCCGGCTTCACTCAGTAGGACGGAGGTATCGTTACAAACGAACACATCCAGAGTTGGATGTGCAGACGGAGCCTGATCGAGATATCGAACGACAGGTCAGCCTAGCAGACGACGCCGCGGGATGACAAAGGTAAAGTTGTCCGAGGTAAGGCTATTTAGTATCTCGGAACTGTGTTGGCAATAAAAAGAGGGCAGTGCGCATGCGCCAGGAGATAGTTTCTACAAGGAAAAAACACCAAAGAGGGCGGGCGGGAGGGATCCTCGCCCGTCAACAGTCGAACATGCCCCCTATAGGTATTGCAAGAAAAAATCATGATTTCTCTCGTATATGAGTAGGTAGAAACCACGAAGTCACTGCAATACGTCTAGGAAGACATGCCGGCTAGGCGTGAATGTTAGCACTGTCCCGGAACGCCTACCTGTGTAGATATTACTTTATTTCTGTCTCCTGCTGGTCTGGTAGCTTTCCCGCGAATTCGTCTGCTTGGCGCGAGAGGTTAAGAGACATGCACACCGCGAATTACACATATTACACACATAAAAGAGACACTTATGAGCTAAAGCACAACACTTACCACATCTGCTATGTAGGAACGCAGTCTTGAAGCGTCGAAACAGCTCGATTATAGCTAAAATACACTTAAAATGCACAAATATGAACCACTAGCCATGTTGGATGACGTCAACTCACACATGTCCATTGCCAACTTCTGAATGTTGAAGACGGGTCTGTTCACATGGATAGTTGGCGATGTTATCTCTGGCTCCTGAGGCGGTTCACGTCCTGTGAATATTGCGATACGTACGTGCTGTTTGTTACCGTAATCGATGTTGGGAAGGTTTTAGCAATGCAGGAAAGGTGTTAAAATTTTGAATGTACACTGAGAATTCCAAAATCTAAAATAATAAAGGTATCTTTTAGGAAATTTAACGATATAATTAGAGTTTCGATTGAATTTTACGTGTAAATGTATGTGTTCTTACACGAAATGATTTAGTAATTATCACTTCTGTGAAAATGTTTTAAATATTTAAAGTGCTCTACGCAACAGTAATTTCAGATATTAAGTTGATTCTTCGTTAGGGGCTTACTACCGAGCTACTTTTAAAGTATATACATTTTAATTATTTGCAATAATCTTGTAGCATTTCCTCAAAAATATAGGCAGAACATTAATGGTATTGCTGTATAAGTATAAGTCTTAAATAACTCTAACTTGAAGCTGATTTTCTTATAATTTAGAAATTTATTTTTATTCTTATATATGGAAATGTAATACTAACGTGGTCCTCTGCACTTGTTGAAACAGGTTATATCAAGAGGGTTTTGTTTGTGACGTATTAAACTGCATTGAAATTCACAATCTGACCTCAATCTTCAAGTAGACAACCAGTTTTAAAACATTTGACTATCACCTATTGTACTTTATATGCATATTTCCTTCTGGTTATTCATATTTTAGCTCTTGTACATGCAAATAGAACGTAATGTAAAAGACAGTCATCCAGACATGCAGTTTTAAGACATTTGACTATCACTAAAAGTACTCCCATATATCCTCGTAGTTATTGATTTTTGTTTTCTTTATTAATCTCGTTATTTATTATTATACTATAAGTATAAGTGTTATATAGCAATGCAAGTTATACAAAGACTGTTATATAACAATACAACTTACACAACGACTGTTATATAACAATACAACTTATACAACGACTGTTATATAACAATACAACTTATACTAGACCTTTATTGTCTCGTACTTACACACGTTTTGTTTGTTAAGGAGTTGCTGGTTCGTTTCTAATGTATTTTAATGTTAATTACAACTTCTCGGAGCAGTTATATAGTATGTTTTGTTTGTTAAGGAGTTGCTGGTTCGTTTCTAATGTATTTTAATGTTAGTTACAGCTTCTCGGAGCGGTTATATAGCACATTTTGTTTGTTAAGGAGTTGCTGGTTCGTTTCTAATGTATTTTAATGTTAATTACAACTTCTCGGAGCGGTTATATAGCATGTTTTGTTTGTTAAGGAGTTGCTGGTTCGTTTCTAATGTATTTTAATGTTAATTACAACTTCTCGGAGCGGTTATATAGTATGTTTTGTTTGTTAAGGAGTTGCTGGTTCGTTTCTAATGTATTTTAATGTTAGTTACAGCTTCTCGGAGCGGTTATATAGCACATTTTGTTTGTTAAGGAGTTGCTGGTTCGTTTCTAATGTATTTTAATGTTAATTACAGCTTCTCGGAGCGGTTATATAGCACATTTTGTTTGTTAAGGAGTTGCTGGTTCGTTTCTAATGTATTTTAATGTTAATTACAGCTTCTCGGAGCGGTTATATAGCATGTTTTGTTTGTTACGGAGTTGCTGGTTCGTTTGTAATGTATTTTAATGTTAGTTACAACCTCTCGGAGCGGTTATATAGCACATTTTTTTTGTTAAGGAGTTGCTGGTTCGTTTCTAATGTATTTTAATGTTAATTACAGCTTCTCGGAGCGGTTATATAGCACATTTTGTTTGTTAAGGAGTTGCTGGTTCGTTTCTAATGTATTTTAATGTTAATTACAGCTTCTCGGAGCGGTTATATAGCATGTTTTGTTTGTTACGGAGTTGCTGGTTCGTTTGTAATGTATTTTAATGTTAGTTACAACCTCTCGGAGCGGTTATATAGCACATTTTGTTTGTTAAGGAGTTGCTGGTTCGTTTCTAATGTATTTTAATGTTAATTACAGCTTCTCGGAGCGGTTATATAGCACATTTTGTTTGTTAAGGAGTTGCTGGTTCGTTTCTAATGTATTTTAATGTTAATTACAACTTCTCGGAGCGGTTATATAGCATGTTTTGTTTGTTAAGGAGTTGCTGGTTCGTTTGTAATGTATTTTAATGTTAGTTACAACTTCTCGGAGCGGTTATATAGCACATTTTGTTTGTTAAGGAGTTGCTGGTTCGTTTCTCATGTATTTTATATAAGTATAAGTATTATTATATATAGTAGTAGTATTGTTATATAATAGTAGTAGTGTTATATAATAGTAGTATTGTTATATAATAGTAGTAGTGTTATATAATAGTAGTAGTGTTATATAATAGTAGTAATGTTATATAATAGTAGTAATGTTATATAATAGTAGTAATGTTATATAATAGTAGTAATGTTATATAATAGTAGTAGTGTTATATAATAGTAGTAATGTTATATAATAGTAGTAATGTTATATAATAGTAGTAATGTTATATAATAGTAGTAGTGTTATATAATAGTAGTAATGTTATATAATAGTAGTAATGTTATATAATAGTAGTAATGTTATATAATAGTAGTAATGTTATATAATAGTAGTAGTGTTATATAATAGTAGTAGTGTTATATAATAGTAGTAATGTTATATAATAGTAGTAATGTTATATAATAGTAGTAGTGTTATATAATAGTAGTAGTGTTATATAATAGTAGTAATGTTATATAATAGTAGTAATGTTATATAATAGTAGTAATGTTATATAATAGTAGTAATGTTATATAATAGTAGTAATGTTATATAATAGTAGTAATGTTATATAATAGTAGTAATGTTATATAATAGTAGTAATGTTATATAATAGTAGTAATGTTATATAATAGTAGTAATGTTATATAATAGTAGTAATGTTATATAATAGTAGTAATGTTATATAATAGTAGTAATGTTATATAATAGTAGTAATGTTATATAATAGTAGTAATGTTATATAATAGTAGTAATGTTATATAATAGTAGTAATGTTATATAATAGTAGTAATGTTATATAATAGTAGTAATGTTATATAATAGTAGTAATGTTATATAGTAGTAGTAGTGTTATATAATAGTAGTAATGTTATATAATAGTAGTAATGTTATATAATAGTAGTAGTGTTATATAATAGTAGTAATGTTATATAATAGTAGTAATGTTATATAATAGTAGTAATGTTATATAATAGTAGTAATGTTATATAATAGTAGTAATGTTATATAATAGTAGTAATGTTATATAGTAGTAGTAGTGTTATATAATAGTAGTAATGTTATATAATAGTAGTAATGTTATATAATAGTAGTAATGTTATATAATAGTAGTAATGTTATATAATAGTAGTAATGTTATATAATAGTAGTAATGTTATATAATAGTAGTAATGTTATATAATAGTAGTAATGTTATATAATAGTAGTAATGTTATATAATAGTAGTAATGTTATATAATAGTAGTAATGTTATATAATAGTAGTAATGTTATATAATAGTAGTAATGTTATATAATAGTAGTAATGTTATATAATAGTAGTAATGTTATATAATAGTAGTAATGTTATATAATAGTAGTAATGTTATATAATAGTAGTAATGTTATATAATAGTAGTAATGTTATATAATAGTAGTAATGTTATATAATAGTAGTAGTATTTTTATATAAGTATAAGTATTATAATAAGTAAGGCCGGCTTCACTCAGTAGGACGGAGGTATCGTTACAAACGAACACATCCAGAGTTGGATGTGCAGACGGAGCCTGATCGAGATATCGAACGACAGGTCAGCCTAGCAGACGACGCCGCGGGATGACAAAGGTAAAGTTGTCCGAGGTAAGGCTATTTAGTATCTCGGAACTGTGTTGGCAATAAAAAGAGGGCAGTGCGCATGCGCCAGGAGATAGTTTCTACAAGGAAAAAACACCAAAGAGGGCGGGCGGGAGGGATCCTCGCCCGTCAACAGTCGAACATGCCCCCTATAGGTATTGCAAGAAAAAATCATGATTTCTCTCGTATATGAGTAGGTAGAAACCACGAAGTCACTGCAATACGTCTAGGAAGACATGCCGGCTAGGCGTGAATGTTAGCACTGTCCCGGAACGCCTACCTGTGTAGATATTACTTTATTTCTGTCTCCTGCTGGTCTGGTAGCTTTCCCGCGAATTCGTCTGCTTGGCGCGAGAGGTTAAGAGACATGCACACCGCGAATTACACATATTACACACATAAAAGAGACACTTATGAGCTAAAGCACAACACTTACCACATCTGCTATGTAGGAACGCAGTCTTGAAGCGTCGAAACAGCTCGATTATAGCTAAAATACACTTAAAATGCACAAATATGAACCACTAGCCATGTTGGATGACGTCAACTCACACATGTCCATTGCCAACTTCTGAATGTTGAAGACGGGTCTGTTCACATGGATAGTTGGCGATGTTATCTCTGGCTCCTGAGGCGGTTCACGTCCTGTGAATATTGCGATACGTACGTGCTGTTTGTTACCGTAATCGATGTTGGGAAGGTTTTAGCAATGCAGGAAAGGTGTTAAAATTTTGAATGTACACTGAGAATTCCAAAATCTAAAATAATAAAGGTATCTTTTAGGAAATTTAACGATATAATTAGAGTTTCGATTGAATTTTACGTGTAAATGTATGTGTTCTTACACGAAATGATTTAGTAATTATCACTTCTGTGAAAATGTTTTAAATATTTAAAGTGCTCTACGCAACAGTAATTTCAGATATTAAGTTGATTCTTCGTTAGGGGCTTACTACCGAGCTACTTTTAAAGTATATACATTTTAATTATTTGCAATAATCTTGTAGCATTTCCTCAAAAATATAGGCAGAACATTAATGGTATTGCTGTATAAGTATAAGTCTTAAATAACTCTAACTTGAAGCTGATTTTCTTATAATTTAGAAATTTATTTTTATTCTTATATATGGAAATGTAATACTAACGTGGTCCTCTGCACTTGTTGAAACAGGTTATATCAAGAGGGTTTTGTTTGTGACGTATTAAACTGCATTGAAATTCACAATCTGACCTCAATCTTCAAGTAGACAACCAGTTTTAAAACATTTGACTATCACCTATTGTACTTTATATGCATATTTCCTTCTGGTTATTCATATTTTAGCTCTTGTACATGCAAATAGAACGTAATGTAAAAGACAGTCATCCAGACATGCAGTTTTAAGACATTTGACTATCACTAAAAGTACTCCCATATATCCTCGTAGTTATTGATTTTTGTTTTCTTTATTAATCTCGTTATTTATTATTATACTATAAGTATAAGTGTTATATAGCAATGCAAGTTATACAAAGACTGTTATATAACAATACAACTTACACAACGACTGTTATATAACAATACAACTTATACAACGACTGTTATATAACAATACAACTTATACTAGACCTTTATTGTCTCGTACTTACACACGTTTTGTTTGTTAAGGAGTTGCTGGTTCGTTTCTAATGTATTTTAATGTTAATTACAACTTCTCGGAGCGGTTATATAGTATGTTTTGTTTGTTAAGGAGTTGCTGGTTCGTTTCTAATGTATTTTAATGTTAGTTACAGCTTCTCGGAGCGGTTATATAGCACATTTTGTTTGTTAAGGAGTTGCTGGTTCGTTTCTAATGTATTTTAATGTTAATTACAACTTCTCGGAGCGGTTATATAGCATGTTTTGTTTGTTAAGGAGTTGCTGGTTCGTTTCTAATGTATTTTAATGTTAATTACAACTTCTCGGAGCGGTTATATAGTATGTTTTGTTTGTTAAGGAGTTGCTGGTTCGTTTCTAATGTATTTTAATGTTAGTTACAGCTTCTCGGAGCGGTTATATAGCACATTTTGTTTGTTAAGGAGTTGCTGGTTCGTTTCTAATGTATTTTAATGTTAATTACAGCTTCTCGGAGCGGTTATATAGCACATTTTGTTTGTTAAGGAGTTGCTGGTTCGTTTCTAATGTATTTTAATGTTAATTACAGCTTCTCGGAGCGGTTATATAGCATGTTTTGTTTGTTACGGAGTTGCTGGTTCGTTTGTAATGTATTTTAATGTTAGTTACAACCTCTCGGAGCGGTTATATAGCACATTTTTTTTGTTAAGGAGTTGCTGGTTCGTTTCTAATGTATTTTAATGTTAATTACAGCTTCTCGGAGCGGTTATATAGCACATTTTGTTTGTTAAGGAGTTGCTGGTTCGTTTCTAATGTATTTTAATGTTAATTACAGCTTCTCGGAGCGGTTATATAGCATGTTTTGTTTGTTACGGAGTTGCTGGTTCGTTTGTAATGTATTTTAATGTTAGTTACAACCTCTCGGAGCGGTTATATAGCACATTTTGTTTGTTAAGGAGTTGCTGGTTCGTTTCTAATGTATTTTAATGTTAATTACAGCTTCTCGGAGCGGTTATATAGCACATTTTGTTTGTTAAGGAGTTGCTGGTTCGTTTCTAATGTATTTTAATGTTAATTACAACTTCTCGGAGCGGTTATATAGCATGTTTTGTTTGTTAAGGAGTTGCTGGTTCGTTTGTAATGTATTTTAATGTTAGTTACAACTTCTCGGAGCGGTTATATAGCACATTTTGTTTGTTAAGGAGTTGCTGGTTCGTTTCTCATGTATTTTATATAAGTATAAGTATTATTATATATAGTAGTAGTATTGTTATATAATAGTAGTAGTGTTATATAATAGTAGTATTGTTATATAATAGTAGTAGTGTTATATAATAGTAGTAGTGTTATATAATAGTAGTAATGTTATATAATAGTAGTAATGTTATATAATAGTAGTAGTAATGTTATATAATAGTAGTAATGTTATATAATAGTAGTAATGTTATATAATAGTAGTAATGTTATATAATAGTAGTAATGTTATATAATAGTAGTAATGTTATATAATAGTAGTAGTGTTATATAATAGTAGTAATGTTATATAGTAGTAATGTTATATAATAGTAGTAATGTTATATAATAGTAGTAATGTTATATAATAGTAGTAATGTTATATAATAGTAGTAATGTTATATAATAGTAGTAATGTTATATAATAGTAGTAATGTTATATAATAGTAGTAATGTTATATAATAGTAGTAGTGTTATATAATAGTAGTAATGTTATATAATAGTAGTAATGTTATATAATAGTAGTAATGTTATATAATAGTAGTAATGTTATATAATAGTAGTAATGTTATATAATAGTAGTAATGTTATATAATAGTAGTAATGTTATATAGTAGTAATGTTATATAATAGTAGTAATGTTATATAGTAGTAATGTTATATAATAGTAGTAATGTTATATAATAGTAGTAATGTTATATAGTAGTAATGTTATATAATAGTAGTAATGTTATATAATAGTAGTAATGTTATATAATAGTAGTAATGTTATATAATAGTAGTAATGTTATATAATAGTAGTAATGTTATATAATAGTAGTAATGTTATATAATAGTAGTAATGTTATATAATAGTAGTAATGTTATATAATAGTAGTAATGTTATATAGTAGTAATGTTATATAATAGTAGTAATGTTATATAATAGTAGTAATGTTATATAGTAGTAATGTTATATAATAGTAGTAATGTTATATAATAGTAGTAATGTTATATAATAGTAGTAATGTTATATAGTAGTAATGTTATATAATAGTAGTAATGTTATATAATAGTAGTAATGTTATATAGTAGTAATGTTATATAATAGTAGTAATGTTATATAATAGTAGTAATGTTATATAATAGTAGTAATGTTATATAATAGTAGTAATGTTATATAATAGTAGTAATGTTATATAATAGTAGTAATGTTATATAATAGTAGTAATGTTATATAGTAGTAATGTTATATAATAGTAGTAATGTTATATAGTAGTAATGTTATATAATAGTAGTAATGTTATATAATAGTAGTAATGTTATATAGTAGTAATGTTATATAATAGTAGTAATGTTATATAATAGTAGTAATGTTATATAATAGTAGTAATGTTATATAATAGTAGTAATGTTATATAATAGTAGTAATGTTATATAATAGTAGTAATGTTATATAATAGTAGTAATGTTATATAATAGTAGTAATGTTATATAATAGTAGTAATGTTATATAATAGTAGTAATGTTATATAATAGTAGTAGTGTTATATAATAGTAGTAGTGTTATATAATAGTAGTAATGTTATATAATAGTAGTAATGTTATATAATAGTAGTAATGTTATATAATAGTAGTAATGTTATATAATAGTAGTAATGTTATATAATAGTAGTAATGTTATATAGTAGTAATGTTATATAATAGTAGTAATGTTATATAATAGTAGTAATGTTATATAATAGTAGTAATGTTATATAGTAGTAATGTTATATAATAGTAGTAATGTTATATAGTAGTAATGTTATATAATAGTAGTAATGTTATATAATAGTAGTAATGTTATATAATAGTAGTAATGTTATATAATAGTAGTAATGTTATATAATAGTAGTAGTGTTATATAATAGTAGTAGTGTTATATAATAGTAGTAATGTTATATAATAGTAGTAGTGTTATATAATAGTAGTAGTGTTATATAATAGTAGTAATGTTATATAATAGTAGTAATGTTATATAATAGTAGTAGTGTTATATAATAGTAGTAATGTTATATAGTAGTAATGTTATATAATAGTAGTAATGTTATATAATAGTAGTAGTGTTATATAATAGTAGTAGTGTTATATAATAGTAGTAATGTTATATAATAGTAGTAATGTTATATAATAGTAGTAGTGTTATATAATAGTAGTAATGTTATATAGTAGTAATGTTATATAATAGTAGTAATGTTATATAATAGTAGTAGTGTTATATAATAGTAGTAGTGTTATATAATAGTAGTAATGTTATATAATAGTAGTAGTGTTATATAATAGTAGTAATGTTATATAATAGTAGTAATGTTATATAATAGTAGTAATGTTATATAGTAGTAATGTTATATAATAGTAGTAATGTTATATAATAGTAGTAATGTTATATAATAGTAGTAATGTTATATAGTAGTAATGTTATATAATAGTAGTAATGTTATATAATAGTAGTAATGTTATATAATAGTAGTAATGTTATATAATAGTAGTAATGTTATATAATAGTAGTAGTGTTATATAATAGTAGTAGTGTTATATAATAGTAGTAATGTTATATAATAGTAGTAATGTTATATAATAGTAGTAATGTTATATAATAGTAGTAATGTTATATAATAGTAGTAGTGTTATATAATAGTAGTAGTGTTATATAATAGTAGTAATGTTATATAATAGTAGTAATGTTATATAATAGTAGTAATGTTATATAATAGTAGTAATGTTATATAATAGTAGTAATGTTATATAATAGTAGTAATGTTATATAATAGTAGTAATGTTATATAATAGTAGTAGTAATGTTATATAATAGTAGTAATGTTATATAATAGTAGTAGTGTTATATAATAGTAGTAATGTTATATAATAGTAGTAATGTTATATAATAGTAGTAATGTTATATAATAGTAGTAATGTTATATAATAGTAGTAATGTTATATAATAGTAGTAATGTTATATAATAGTAGTAATGTTATATAATAGTAGTAATGTTATATAATAGTAGTAATGTTATATAATAGTAGTAATGTTATATAATAGTAGTAATGTTATATAATAGTAGTAATGTTATATAATAGTAGTAATGTTATATAATAGTAGTAATGTTATATAATAGTAGTAATGTTATATAATAGTAGTAATGTTATATAATAGTAGTAATGTTATATAATAGTAGTAATGTTATATAATAGTAGTAATGTTATATAATAGTAGTAATGTTATATAATAGTAGTAGTGTTATATAATAGTAGTAATGTTATATAATAGTAGTAATGTTATATAATAGTAGTAATGTTATATAATAGTAGTAATGTTATATAATAGTAGTAATGTTATATAATAGTAGTAATGTTATATAATAGTAGTAATGTTATATAATAGTAGTAATGTTATATAATAGTAGTAATGTTATATAATAGTAGTAATGTTATATAATAGTAGTAATGTTATATAATAGTAGTAATGTTATATATAATAGTAGTAATGTTATATAATAGTAGTAATGTTATATAATAGTAGTAATGTTATATAATAGTAGTAGTGTTATATAATAGTAGTAATGTTATATAGTAGTAATGTTATATAATAGTAGTAATGTTATATAATAGTAGTAATGTTATATAATAGTAGTAATGTTATATAATAGTAGTAATGTTATATAATAGTAGTAATGTTATATAATAGTAGTAATGTTATATAATAGTAGTAATGTTATATAATAGTAGTAATGTTATATAATAGTAGTAATGTTATATAATAGTAGTAATGTTATATAATAGTAGTAATGTTATATAATAGTAGTAATGTTATATAATAGTAGTAATGTTATATAATAGTAGTAATGTTATATAATAGTAGTAATGTTATATAATAGTAGTAATGTTATATAATAGTAGTAATGTTATATAATAGTAGTAGTGTTATATAATAGTAGTAATGTTATATAATAGTAGTAATGTTATATAATAGTAGTAATGTTATATAATAGTAGTAATGTTATATAATAGTAGTAATGTTATATAATAGTAGTAATGTTATATAGTAGTAATGTTATATAATAGTAGTAATGTTATATAATAGTAGTAATGTTATATAATAGTAGTAATGTTATATAATAGTAGTAATGTTATATAATAGTAGTAATGTTATATAATAGTAGTAATGTTATATAATAGTAGTAATGTTATATAATAGTAGTAATGTTATATAATAGTAGTAATGTTATATAATAGTAGTAATGTTATATAATAGTAGTAATGTTATATAATAGTAGTAATGTTATATAATAGTAGTAATGTTATATAATAGTAGTAATGTTATATAATAGTAGTAATGTTATATAGTAGTAATGTTATATAATAGTAGTAGTGTTATATAATAGTAGTAATGTTATATAATAGTAGTAATGTTATATAATAGTAGTAATGTTATATAATAGTAGTAATGTTATATAATAGTAGTAATGTTATATAATAGTAGTAATGTTATATAATAGTAGTAATGTTATATAATAGTAGTAATGTTATATAATAGTAGTAATGTTATATAATAGTAGTAGTGTTATATAATAGTAGTAGTGTTATATAATAGTAGTAATGTTATATAATAGTAGTAGTGTTATATAATAGTAGTAATGTTATATAATAGTAGTAATAGTAGTAGTGTTATATAATAGTAGTAATGTTATATAATAGTAGTAATGTTATATAATAGTAGTAGTGTTATATAATAGTAGTAATGTTATATAATAGTAGTAATGTTATATAATAGTAGTAGTGTTATATAATAGTAGTAGTATTATTATATAAGTATAAGTATTATAATAAGTAAGGACGGCTTCACTCAGTAGGACGGAGGTATCGTTACAAACGAACACATCCAGAGTTGGATGTGCAGACGGAGCCTGATCGAGATATCGAACGACAGGTCAGCCTAGCAGACGACGCCGCGGGATGACAAAGGTAAAGTTGTCCGAGGTAAGGCTATTTAGTATCTCGGAACTGTGTTGGCAATAAAAAGAGGGCAGTGCGCATGCGCCAGGAGATAGTTTCTACAAGGAAAAAACACCAAAGAGGGCGGGCGGGAGGGATCCTCGCCCGTCAACAGTCGAACATGCCCCCTATAGGTATTGCAAGAAAAAATCATGATTTCTCTCGTATATGAGTAGGTAGAAACCACGAAGTCACTGCAATACGTCTAGGAAGACATGCCGGCTAGGCGTGAATGTTAGCACTGTCCCGGAACGCCTACCTGTGTAGATATTACTTTATTTCTGTCTCCTGCTGGTCTGGTAGCTTTCCCGCGAATTCGTCTGCTTGGCGCGAGAGGTTAAGAGACATGCACACCGCGAATTACACATATTACACACATAAAAGAGACACTTATGAGCTAAAGCACAACACTTACCACATCTGCTATGTAGGAACGCAGTCTTGAAGCGTCGAAACAGCTCGATTATAGCTAAAATACACTTAAAATGCACAAATATGAACCACTAGCCATGTTGGATGACGTCAACTCACACATGTCCATTGCCAACTTCTGAATGTTGAAGACGGGTCTGTTCACATGGATAGTTGGCGATGTTATCTCTGGCTCCTGAGGCGGTTCACGTCCTGTGAATATTGCGATACGTACGTGCTGTTTGTTACCGTAATCGATGTTGGGAAGGTTTTAGCAATGCAGGAAAGGTGTTAAAATTTTGAATGTACACTGAGAATTCCAAAATCTAAAATAATAAAGGTATCTTTTAGGAAATTTAACGATATAATTAGAGTTTCGATTGAATTTTACGTGTAAATGTATGTGTTCTTACACGAAATGATTTAGTAATTATCACTTCTGTGAAAATGTTTTAAATATTTAAAGTGCTCTACGCAACAGTAATTTCAGATATTAAGTTGATTCTTCGTTAGGGGCTTACTACCGAGCTACTTTTAAAGTATATACATTTTAATTATTTGCAATAATCTTGTAGCATTTCCTCAAAAATATAGGCAGAACATTAATGGTATTGCTGTATAAGTATAAGTCTTAAATAACTCTAACTTGAAGCTGATTTTCTTATAATTTAGAAATTTATTTTTATTCTTATATATGGAAATGTAATACTAACGTGGTCCTCTGCACTTGTTGAAACAGGTTATATCAAGAGGGTTTTGTTTGTGACGTATTAAACTGCATTGAAATTCACAATCTGACCTCAATCTTCAAGTAGACAACCAGTTTTAAAACATTTGACTATCACCTATTGTACTTTATATGCATATTTCCTTCTGGTTATTCATATTTTAGCTCTTGTACATGCAAATAGAACGTAATGTAAAAGACAGTCATCCAGACATGCAGTTTTAAGACATTTGACTATCACTAAAAGTACTCCCATATATCCTCGTAGTTATTGATTTTTGTTTTCTTTATTAATCTCGTTATTTATTATTATACTATAAGTATAAGTGTTATATAGCAATGCAAGTTATACAAAGACTGTTATATAACAATACAACTTACACAACGACTGTTATATAACAATACAACTTATACAACGACTGTTATATAACAATACAACTTATACTAGACCTTTATTGTCTCGTACTTACACACGTTTTGTTTGTTAAGGAGTTGCTGGTTCGTTTCTAATGTATTTTAATGTTAATTACAACTTCTCGGAGCGGTTATATAGTATGTTTTGTTTGTTAAGGAGTTGCTGGTTCGTTTCTAATGTATTTTAATGTTAGTTACAGCTTCTCGGAGCGGTTATATAGCACATTTTGTTTGTTAAGGAGTTGCTGGTTCGTTTCTAATGTATTTTAATGTTAATTACAACTTCTCGGAGCGGTTATATAGCATGTTTTGTTTGTTAAGGAGTTGCTGGTTCGTTTCTAATGTATTTTAATGTTAATTACAACTTCTCGGAGCGGTTATATAGTATGTTTTGTTTGTTAAGGAGTTGCTGGTTCGTTTCTAATGTATTTTAATGTTAGTTACAGCTTCTCGGAGCGGTTATATAGCACATTTTGTTTGTTAAGGAGTTGCTGGTTCGTTTCTAATGTATTTTAATGTTAATTACAGCTTCTCGGAGCGGTTATATAGCACATTTTGTTTGTTAAGGAGTTGCTGGTTCGTTTCTAATGTATTTTAATGTTAATTACAGCTTCTCGGAGCGGTTATATAGCATGTTTTGTTTGTTACGGAGTTGCTGGTTCGTTTGTAATGTATTTTAATGTTAGTTACAACCTCTCGGAGCGGTTATATAGCACATTTTTTTTGTTAAGGAGTTGCTGGTTCGTTTCTAATGTATTTTAATGTTAATTACAGCTTCTCGGAGCGGTTATATAGCACATTTTGTTTGTTAAGGAGTTGCTGGTTCGTTTCTAATGTATTTTAATGTTAATTACAGCTTCTCGGAGCGGTTATATAGCATGTTTTGTTTGTTACGGAGTTGCTGGTTCGTTTGTAATGTATTTTAATGTTAGTTACAACCTCTCGGAGCGGTTATATAGCACATTTTGTTTGTTAAGGAGTTGCTGGTTCGTTTCTAATGTATTTTAATGTTAATTACAGCTTCTCGGAGCGGTTATATAGCACATTTTGTTTGTTAAGGAGTTGCTGGTTCGTTTCTAATGTATTTTAATGTTAATTACAACTTCTCGGAGCGGTTATATAGCATGTTTTGTTTGTTAAGGAGTTGCTGGTTCGTTTGTAATGTATTTTAATGTTAGTTACAACTTCTCGGAGCGGTTATATAGCACATTTTGTTTGTTAAGGAGTTGCTGGTTCGTTTCTCATGTATTTTATATAAGTATAAGTATTATTATATATAGTAGTAGTATTGTTATATAATAGTAGTAGTGTTATATAATAGTAGTATTGTTATATAATAGTAGTAGTGTTATATAATAGTAGTAGTGTTATATAATAGTAGTAATGTTATATAATAGTAGTAATGTTATATAATAGTAGTAGTAATGTTATATAATAGTAGTAATGTTATATAATAGTAGTAATGTTATATAATAGTAGTAATGTTATATAATAGTAGTAATGTTATATAATAGTAGTAATGTTATATAATAGTAGTAGTGTTATATAATAGTAGTAATGTTATATAGTAGTAATGTTATATAATAGTAGTAATGTTATATAATAGTAGTAATGTTATATAATAGTAGTAATGTTATATAATAGTAGTAATGTTATATAATAGTAGTAATGTTATATAATAGTAGTAATGTTATATAATAGTAGTAATGTTATATAATAGTAGTAGTGTTATATAATAGTAGTAATGTTATATAATAGTAGTAATGTTATATAATAGTAGTAATGTTATATAATAGTAGTAATGTTATATAATAGTAGTAATGTTATATAATAGTAGTAATGTTATATAATAGTAGTAATGTTATATAGTAGTAATGTTATATAATAGTAGTAATGTTATATAGTAGTAATGTTATATAATAGTAGTAATGTTATATAATAGTAGTAATGTTATATAGTAGTAATGTTATATAATAGTAGTAATGTTATATAATAGTAGTAATGTTATATAATAGTAGTAATGTTATATAATAGTAGTAATGTTATATAATAGTAGTAATGTTATATAATAGTAGTAATGTTATATAATAGTAGTAATGTTATATAATAGTAGTAATGTTATATAATAGTAGTAATGTTATATAGTAGTAATGTTATATAATAGTAGTAATGTTATATAGTAGTAATGTTATATAATAGTAGTAATGTTATATAATAGTAGTAATGTTATATAGTAGTAATGTTATATAATAGTAGTAATGTTATATAATAGTAGTAATGTTATATAATAGTAGTAATGTTATATAATAGTAGTAATGTTATATAATAGTAGTAATGTTATATAATAGTAGTAATGTTATATAATAGTAGTAATGTTATATAATAGTAGTAATGTTATATAATAGTAGTAATGTTATATAATAGTAGTAATGTTATATAATAGTAGTAATGTTATATAGTAGTAATGTTATATAATAGTAGTAATGTTATATAGTAGTAATGTTATATAATAGTAGTAATGTTATATAATAGTAGTAATGTTATATAATAGTAGTAATGTTATATAATAGTAGTAATGTTATATAATAGTAGTAATGTTATATAATAGTAGTAATGTTATATAATAGTAGTAATGTTATATAATAGTAGTAATGTTATATAATAGTAGTAATGTTAT
Organism: Mantis religiosa; assembly: GCA_030765055.1. Classification (NCBI taxonomy): domain Eukaryota; kingdom Metazoa; phylum Arthropoda; class Insecta; order Mantodea; family Mantidae; genus Mantis; species Mantis religiosa. Next base: position 4,783 of record JAUKNK010001342.1, on the reverse strand, counting down.
ATAATAGTAGTAATGTTATATAATAGTAGTAATGTTATATAATAGTAGTAGTGTTATATAATAGTAGTAATGTTATATAATAGTAGTAATGTTATATAATAGTAGTAATGTTATATAATAGTAGTAATGTTATATAATAGTAGTAATGTTATATAATAGTAGTAATGTTATATAATAGTAGTAATGTTATATAATAGTAGTAATGTTATATAATAGTAGTAGTGTTATATAATAGTAGTAATGTTATATAGTAGTAATGTTATATAATAGTAGTAATGTTATATAATAGTAGTAATGTTATATAATAGTAGTAATGTTATATAATAGTAGTAATGTTATATAATAGTAGTAATGTTATATAATAGTAGTAATGTTATATAATAGTAGTAATGTTATATAATAGTAGTAATGTTATATAATAGTAGTAATGTTATATAATAGTAGTAATGTTATATAATAGTAGTAATGTTATATAATAGTAGTAATGTTATATAATAGTAGTAATGTTATATAATAGTAGTAATGTTATATAATAGTAGTAATGTTATATAATAGTAGTAATGTTATATAATAGTAGTAATGTTATATAATAGTAGTAGTGTTATATAATAGTAGTAATGTTATATAATAGTAGTAATGTTATATAATAGTAGTAATGTTATATAATAGTAGTAATGTTATATAATAGTAGTAATGTTATATAATAGTAGTAATGTTATATAGTAGTAATGTTATATAATAGTAGTAATGTTATATAATAGTAGTAATGTTATATAATAGTAGTAATGTTATATAATAGTAGTAATGTTATATAATAGTAGTAATGTTATATAATAGTAGTAATGTTATATAATAGTAGTAATGTTATATAATAGTAGTAATGTTATATAATAGTAGTAATGTTATATAATAGTAGTAATGTTATATAATAGTAGTAATGTTATATAATAGTAGTAATGTTATATAATAGTAGTAATGTTATATAATAGTAGTAATGTTATATAATAGTAGTAATGTTATATAGTAGTAATGTTATATAATAGTAGTAGTGTTATATAATAGTAGTAATGTTATATAATAGTAGTAATGTTATATAATAGTAGTAATGTTATATAATAGTAGTAATGTTATATAATAGTAGTAATGTTATATAATAGTAGTAATGTTATATAATAGTAGTAATGTTATATAATAGTAGTAATGTTATATAATAGTAGTAATGTTATATAATAGTAGTAGTGTTATATAATAGTAGTAGTGTTATATAATAGTAGTAATGTTATATAATAGTAGTAGTGTTATATAATAGTAGTAATGTTATATAATAGTAGTAATAGTAGTAGTGTTATATAATAGTAGTAATGTTATATAATAGTAGTAATGTTATATAATAGTAGTAGTGTTATATAATAGTAGTAATGTTATATAATAGTAGTAATGTTATATAATAGTAGTAGTGTTATATAATAGTAGTAGTATTATTATATAAGTATAAGTATTATAATAAGTAAGGACGGCTTCACTCAGTAGGACGGAGGTATCGTTACAAACGAACACATCCAGAGTTGGATGTGCAGACGGAGCCTGATCGAGATATCGAACGACAGGTCAGCCTAGCAGACGACGCCGCGGGATGACAAAGGTAAAGTTGTCCGAGGTAAGGCTATTTAGTATCTCGGAACTGTGTTGGCAATAAAAGAGGGCAGTGCGCATGCGCCAGGAGATAGTTTCTACAAGGAAAAAACACCAATGAGGGCGGGCGGGAGGGATCCTCGCCCGTCAACAGTCGAACATGCCCCCTATAGGTATTGCAAGAAAAAATCATGATTTCTCTCGTATATGAGTAGGTAGAAACCACGAAGTCACTGCAATACGTCTAGGAAGACATGCCGGCTAGGCGTGAATGTTAGCACTGTCCCGGAACGCCTACCTGTGTAGATATTACTTTATTTCTGTCTCCTGCTGGTCTGGTAGCTTTCCCGCGAATTCGTCTGCTTGGCGCGAGAGGTTAAGAGACATGCACACCGCGAATTACACATATTACACACATAAAAGAGACACTTATGAGCTAAAGCACAACACTTACCACATCTGCTATGTAGGAACGCAGTCTTGAAGCGTCGAAACAGCTCGATTATAGCTAAAATACACTTAAAATGCACAAATATGAACCACTAGCCATGTTGGATGACGTCAACTCACACATGTCCATTGCCAACTTCTGAATGTTGAAGACGGGTCTGTTCACATGGATAGTTGGCGATGTTATCTCTGGCTCCTGAGGCGGTTCACGTCCTGTGAATATTGCGATACGTACGTGCTGTTTGTTACCGTAATCGATGTTGGGAAGGTTTTAGCAATGCAGGAAAGGTGTTAAAATTTTGAATGTACACTGAGAATTCCAAAATCTAAAATAATAAAGGTATCTTTTAGGAAATTTAACGATATAATTAGAGTTTCGATTGAATTTTACGTGTAAATGTATGTGTTCTTACACGAAATGATTTAGTAATTATCACTTCTGTGAAAATGTTTTAAATATTTAAAGTGCTCTACGCAACAGTAATTTCAGATATTAAGTTGATTCTTCGTTAGGGGCTTACTACCGAGCTACTTTTAAAGTATATACATTTTAATTATTTGCAATAATCTTGTAGCATTTCCTCAAAAATATAGGCAGAACATTAATGGTATTGCTGTATAAGTATAAGTCTTAAATAACTCTAACTTGAAGCTGATTTTCTTATAATTTAGAAATTTATTTTTATTCTTATATATGGAAATGTAATACTAACGTGGTCCTCTGCACTTGTTGAAACAGGTTATATCAAGAGGGTTTTGTTTGTGACGTATTAAACTGCATTGAAATTCACAATCTGACCTCAATCTTCAAGTAGACAACCAGTTTTAAAACATTTGACTATCACCTATTGTACTTTATATGCATATTTCCTTCTGGTTATTCATATTTTAGCTCTTGTACATGCAAATAGAACGTAATGTAAAAGACAGTCATCCAGACATGCAGTTTTAAGACATTTGACTATCACTAAAAGTACTCCCATATATCCTCGTAGTTATTGATTTTTGTTTTCTTTATTAATCTCGTTATTTATTATTATACTATAAGTATAAGTGTTATATAGCAATGCAAGTTATACAAAGACTGTTATATAACAATACAACTTACACAACGACTGTTATATAACAATACAACTTATACAACGACTGTTATATAACAATACAACTTATACTAGACCTTTATTGTCTCGTACTTACACACGTTTTGTTTGTTAAGGAGTTGCTGGTTCGTTTCTAATGTATTTTAATGTTAATTACAACTTCTCGGAGCGGTTATATAGTATGTTTTGTTTGTTAAGGAGTTGCTGGTTCGTTTCTAATGTATTTTAATGTTAGTTACAGCTTCTCGGAGCGGTTATATAGCACATTTTGTTTGTTAAGGAGTTGCTGGTTCGTTTCTAATGTATTTTAATGTTAATTACAACTTCTCGGAGCGGTTATATAGCATGTTTTGTTTGTTAAGGAGTTGCTGGTTCGTTTCTAATGTATTTTAATGTTAATTACAACTTCTCGGAGCGGTTATATAGTATGTTTTGTTTGTTAAGGAGTTGCTGGTTCGTTTCTAATGTATTTTAATGTTAGTTACAGCTTCTCGGAGCGGTTATATAGCACATTTTGTTTGTTAAGGAGTTGCTGGTTCGTTTCTAATGTATTTTAATGTTAATTACAGCTTCTCGGAGCGGTTATATAGCACATTTTGTTTGTTAAGGAGTTGCTGGTTCGTTTCTAATGTATTTTAATGTTAATTACAGCTTCTCGGAGCGGTTATATAGCATGTTTTGTTTGTTACGGAGTTGCTGGTTCGTTTGTAATGTATTTTAATGTTAGTTACAACCTCTCGGAGCGGTTATATAGCACATTTTTTTTGTTAAGGAGTTGCTGGTTCGTTTCTAATGTATTTTAATGTTAATTACAGCTTCTCGGAGCGGTTATATAGCACATTTTGTTTGTTAAGGAGTTGCTGGTTCGTTTCTAATGTATTTTAATGTTAATTACAGCTTCTCGGAGCGGTTATATAGCATGTTTTGTTTGTTACGGAGTTGCTGGTTCGTTTGTAATGTATTTTAATGTTAGTTACAACCTCTCGGAGCGGTTATATAGCACATTTTGTTTGTTAAGGAGTTGCTGGTTCGTTTCTAATGTATTTTAATGTTAATTACAGCTTCTCGGAGCGGTTATATAGCACATTTTGTTTGTTAAGGAGTTGCTGGTTCGTTTCTAATGTATTTTAATGTTAATTACAACTTCTCGGAGCGGTTATATAGCATGTTTTGTTTGTTAAGGAGTTGCTGGTTCGTTTGTAATGTATTTTAATGTTAGTTACAACTTCTCGGAGCGGTTATATAGCACATTTTGTTTGTTAAGGAGTTGCTGGTTCGTTTCTCATGTATTTTATATAAGTATAAGTATTATTATATATAGTAGTAGTATTGTTATATAATAGTAGTAGTGTTATATAATAGTAGTATTGTTATATAATAGTAGTAGTGTTATATAATAGTAGTAGTGTTATATAATAGTAGTAATGTTATATAATAGTAGTAATGTTATATAATAGTAGTAGTAATGTTATATAATAGTAGTAATGTTATATAATAGTAGTAATGTTATATAATAGTAGTAATGTTATATAATAGTAGTAATGTTATATAATAGTAGTAATGTTATATAATAGTAGTAGTGTTATATAATAGTAGTAATG
>JAUKNK010001341.1:0-19656 GCA_030765055.1 Mantis religiosa | reverse complement strand
TAATGAGATGTCGGCAAACATACAAAGTCAGCAGCACGTTTCATGAAACAAGAGAAATTACAGAAACAAACATTGTATTAATAACAATTGAAGAGCTAATATTTTCAAACAAACTCCAGTTTGCAGCGATGATACTCAAAGTTCTAACAGACGCAGCAAAAATCATAACTTGATGCTGTAACTCTCCCTCCAGAAGGTTTTTCTTCTTCTTTTTATGGCGGGAACTACAGAATTTCTTTACGCTCTTTAATTGGCAATTATCTAAGCTTTTGTTTCTTCTGGCTTCTTTTCATCTTGATCTGCACAAAGCTTTGGTCCTTCTTTTACCTCATAAGCGTTTCCTTTTGGTCTCCTTCCCTTCTTTTCCCGGCAATTCTTTTATTCCGTTTACTAGTTGTTTCTTTCTCTTTCTTAGTTTCTTTGCACTGAATAAAGAGGTTAAGTGACCATTCATTCCTTTACAATAGGTTTTGGAATAAAGCCAGTGCTTGGATTAAATTCATTTACTGTCAATTGAGATCCCTGCAAACGAAGTTTGGATGCTGACTCTAAAATGTCGATACATTGACGTCTTGAGAGAGCCAACAGTTTCTTTGATTTTGCTGTAATGATATCTTTACTTATAATTGCTATTCTGCTGTAAAGAGTACCGAAGTACGAAGGCTGTTCAATAAAGTATGATCATAATTTTTTTACAGTCGTAATTTTTCGCACTAAAATTCAAACTTATTGTATTCTGTTAACTTAATGTGAAACAAACATGCCGTGGTAGTTTCATTGTTGGTACTACTAGTTCGCGCCTGTGAGAACCAGGCAAGTTCAGACATGTTCAGTATCGCCTACCGCTGTAATGGAGGTAACGCGCGAGGAAAAATATGCGGCTTTGAAATTCTGCCTTCGTCTCAACAAATATTCAGTTGAGACCTATACAATGTTGTTATTTTCAAATGTTAGGCTTTGGCAATGAAGTCATTAGCTTTCTTGCTCTCCAATATTTCTGTGTAGTGGTTTTAAGTAGCATAAATGTAACCGTTTTTTAAGTGGACACCAATTTTTTGCGTGTAATGGTGATTACATCATCCACGCACTTTAACACTGAAACTGGCCGTATCAGACAAAACTACCGACAGGAGCGAAACTCTATGTAGACGGGGCATTCACCTTCTGGTAGGCTCGGGAACCCAACCCTGTATTCTTTTGTCCAATATTGCCCGAGGCTAGGGATGGCGACGACTTGACGGGGTCCACTTCCGCTCAAAATCTTTAGAAATGAAAACAGACGTGACCTTCACAATGAAGACCCAGATATAAACAGACGCTTATCGTACGTGCCGTAGCATAAGTAATCAGTACAATGAACCAACCCACGCGAATTTCGTATAACCTATCAGCGAGAAGTTATTAGTCACATGACCGTCGAAAAGATCCAAAATCAGAGTAAGTGGGGGAAAATACTAACATGGCTGAGGTGGGCCGTTTTCGTGAAGGACTCGTCGTCAGATCGGCACGCGTCTTACACGTGTAACTCTCGCGGTCAGAACGGCACGCGCCATACGCGTGTGATGGACATGCAGCGCTTCCGGACTTAAAGGCATACAAGACAACGAGACGCGAAACGACGTAGCCAGCTACATACTACGGATGACGCAGACTGTGGCGAGCACGCAACACATAAAGGACCAATAAATCTACATCTATACAAGACAAGGTGTTTCTGTTCACTCCGACCATAGTCAGGACTTACGTTACCCATCCCTGAAATCCTCGATAAGAGTCATGCTGAGCTATACTGAATGAAACACCTTTTCCTACAAATACCCTCAATCCTTTATGACAAACCGCCATCCAGCTACTTATGAGGTGTTGAGTGAACGAGGGACCACTCAATCAGGTTCAAACGGGCAGAACCGCCTCAACACCCAGTATGTCTAGAGGGCCACACCTGTCTTTGGTTAATGGTTCATCGGACCCAATGTTACAAGAGGTCTATGGAGAGTCTGTTCTCCCCTACAGCACAGCTCGAAGATGGTTTACAATGTTTAAAGAGGGAGACAATTTCAAAGGAAGGTAGACCCGCTGCTCCAGTTACTGCTCTTACAGAAGAAAAAATCAACATTGCTGCTGCTATTGTGAGAGAGGATCGACGAATTACCTTTAAGATTACTTTCTGAAATACTGAGCATTTCATTGGGTTCCACCCACACTTTGGTGACAGGAACATTACACATGAGACGTGTTTGCGCACGATGGGTTCCAAGACTGTTGATTCCCGAACAAAAGGACAGTCGCATACAGGCCTGCATGCAGTTAAAGTTGATGTTAGAGGAAGATCCGGAGTTTCCTTCAAACGTAATCACTGCTGATGAAATTTGCCTACATCATTTTGATCCTGAGAGAAAACAGCAAAGCTCAGTGTGAAAATCTCCATCATCAACTCCCCAAAAAGTGAAAGTGGTTGCTTCTGCTGGAAAAGTTATGGACATCTCATTCATTGATATTCAGGGAATGGTTTATCAGCATGTTGTACCTGCACACACATCAGAAACTGGACAATACCACAGGGATGTCCTGAAAACATTGCAAGTCCATATCAGGTGCAAGAGACCACATTTCCGTGAAGCAGACTGGATGCTGCACCACGATAATGCGCGGCCGTATATTGCCAATGTTGTTGTTGAATATCTTGCAAAAATCAACATGAAGTGCATTCCTCACCCTCCCTATAGTCCGGATTCAGCCCCATGTGACACTTTTCTATTCCCTAACTTGAAGAAACGCCTTCGTGGGAGTCATAATCCATCATCAGAAGCAGTGGTGAAGGCTGTGGATGCTCAACATGAAGTGCATTCCTCACCCTCCCTATAGTACAGATTCAGCCCCATGTGACTGTTTTCTATTCCCTAACTTGAAGAAACGCCTTCGTGGGAGGCATTATCCATCATCAGAAGCAGTGGTGAAGGCTGCGGAGGCTATTGTGAAGGATCTTTTAAAAAATGGTTTCCAGCATGTCTTTGAAGACTGGCAGAAACGCTGGGACAAGTGCATCGCATCCAGGTTAGACTATTTAGAGAAGGACCATCAAAATTATGAGGATGAGTAAAGGTACGTTGTCAAAAAAATTGTGATTATTCTTTATTGAACAGGCCTCGTATAGAACGCAGTCAAGCATTCTCTTTGATTTTTGTACATAAAGAACGATTGAAACATATCTAAAGAAGCATTAAATTACATAAAACCGTTCCACAATCCTGTAAATTAGCATAAAATAATTTAAATCCCGTCCCAAAACCCCATTTAACCTTTACATACTTTAAGAAGAACCTTAAAATAGCTTAAAACCGCCCTATAATCCTATAAAGAAACAAATATACTTTAAAACTAATCTAAATAAGTGTACTGGATACTTAAATACCTTAAAAAGCGGTCCAGAAAACTCCAAAAAATCTTCCAATACTTTAAAACCACCCTAAAATCCTATAAAGAAACAAATATACTTTAAAGGTAATCTAAAAATGTGTACTGGATACTTAAATACCTTAAAAAGCGGTGCAGAAAACTCCAAAAAGTCTTCCAATACTTTAAAACCGCCCTAAAATCCTATAAAGAAACAAATATACTTTAAAGGTAATCTAAAAATGTGTACTGGATACTTAAATACCTTAAAAAGCGGTGTAGAAAACTCCAAAAAATCTTCCAATACTTTCAAACCGCCCTAAAATCCTATAAAGAAACAAATTTACTTTAAAGGTAATCTAAAAATGTGTACTGGATACTTAAATACCTTAAAAAGCGGTGCAGAAACGTCCAAAAAATCTTCCAATACTTTAAAAGCGCCCTAATATCCTATAAAGAAACAAATATACTTTAAAACTAATGTAAAAATGTGTACTGGATACTTAAATACCTTAAAAAGCGGCGCAGAAACGTCCAAAAAATCTTCCAATACTTTAAAACAGGTCCATTATATAAGCATTAAATTGTTACAAAGCGCTTCGAAAACCTTTAAATAAACATAAAAGCAATCGCAGCACATGTAAAAAAGCTGAAAAGCCAACGAAGACATCATCTATTAACGAAGACTTTAGTAACCGCTACTAAGAGGCAGAGAGAATAGCACAGATGTACATTTCTTCCATGCGCGTAAGTTGGCAACAGGTCCGGCAGTCGTTGACGTCATGCAATATGGCATTTTTGTACTATGTTTTTACAGTAAGTAGGGAAATTATTGTATTCCACTTTAAAAGGATACCGAGATCTCATCAGAAATAATTGTCTTAGGACCTTGTGAATCCAGAAATACATCTTTAGAAAAAGGTATATATTTACGAGGGTCAGCTGATAAGTCCCTGGCCTCACATAGAGATAACACCACTGAGTCAGTTTGACGTATAGCATCATATAGTTTAACTCAAGAATAGCTGAGTCATTAGCCTGTTTAGTTTTCGAATGACAGCATTTTAAACAAGACATGATGTTGAGCGGGCACTCAAATCGACATCCCAATATGCTGGATCGAACCCGGGAAGTGCAGTATTTAGCGAGTGATAATTCAGCGTTTGACCTAAAGATACAATAGGTAATTCATCCTAAAATAAGCACATAACTTCTATCGTTAGTTAAGTATGCTCTTACCTTAATTGCGCTGTTATCGTTAATGCACATGAATATTAAACGAGAAGCAAGTCGACCTTCGCTTAATGGGAGTTGTTGGCACGTGAGTCATTAAATACCTAATTTTAAGCAATGCATGAAACTCAATTATTTTATATCCTCTCACAACTGTAAGATTATGTATTAAACAGCGATGGATATTACAGAACGTTACCCGTCACAAATTAAGATTGACTTACAGGTGGGATACTTTTAGGATTTAATTCGTGACTACGCCACTCATACGTAAGTGACCTGTTATAAATGGATTATTAAGTAAATTGAAAAGATGCAAGGGCGCTAAGAATATTTTAATTGAACAAGATATCAAATTAATAAAATATTGTATTAAATTGAGGTATGTTGCTTTTAAATCAATAAAATATATTTGTTTCACTCCATTTTCGTACTGCCGTCGTAAGTGACCGAATTGCGACGTTACCTCTAAGTAACACGTGCAGTCATGCCATATGAGTTAATGGTAAACATATAGTGTTGTTGGTCAGAGCTTTATTTACATATTTCATCCCTCCAAATGACGGGTAAATGTTTTGGAAAGGTGCATTGGTATAATCTGCCATGGTGTATGCATTAAAATGGCATCATTGTTAAAAATGTGATGGTTATGTGGTCGACAGTATTGGTGGAGTTAAGGTATATTGTTAAGTAACACAACCTCATTATTCAAACGTTCTAAGTTGTAACACATCTAAAATATATGTTGAAAAATTGATATATATTATTAAGTAGTTTTCAGTTGTAGTTCAGTTTGTCAATCTTATTTCTCATCCACAGCGACGTATAAGCTCAAACATCTACAGAGTGATTTATATAGATACAACTGACGTATTTCTTTCATTAATTATTTCAAAACTAATTATACTAGTGACAATTTATTATATTTAAAGTGTAGAGAAATTATGAGAGATTATAATTATTTACCTCTATATCACCTGCATAAGGCACATCTCAACACGTCTTTCCATATTACTGGCCACTCGTTGGAGGATGCTGTTGTCAATAGCTTGAATTTCCTGTGTGATGTACTTCAAATCGTCGAATATAGTAATAATAATGATAATAATAATAATAATAATAATAATAATAATAATAATAATAATAATAATAATAATAATAATAATAATAATAATAATAATAATAATAATAATAATAATAATAATAATAATAATAATAATAATAATAATAATAATAATAACAATAAAAATAACAATAACAACAACAATAATAATAATATAATAATATAATAATAATAATAATAATAATAATAATAATAATAATAATAATAATAATAATAATAATAATAATAATAATAATAATAATAATAATAATAATAATAATAATAATAATAATAATAATAATAATAATAATAATAATAATAATAATAATAATAATAATAATAATAATAATAATAATAATAATAATAATAATAATAATAATAATAATAATAATAATAATAATAATAATAATAATAATAATAATAATAATAATAATAATAATAATAATAATAATAATAATAATAATAATAATAATAATAATAATAATAATAATAATAATAATAATAATAATAATAATAATAATAATAATAATAATAATAATAATAATAATAATAATAATAATAATAATAATAATAATAATAATAATAATAATAATAATAATAATAATAATAATAATAATAATCATAATTAATAATCATAATTAATAATCATAATTAATAATCATAATTAATAATAATTAATAATAATAATAATAATAATAATAATAATAATAATAATAATAATAATAATAATAATAATAATAATAATAATAATAATAATAATAATAATAATAATAATAATAATAATAATAATAATAATAATAATAATAATAATAATAATAATAATAATAATAATAATAATAATAATAATAATAATAATAATAATAATAATAATAATAATAATAATAATAATAATAATAATAATAATAATAATAATAATAATAATAATAATAATAATAATAATAATAATAATAATAATAATAATAATAATAATAATAATAATAATAATAATAATAATAATAATAATAATAATAATAATAATAATAATAATAATAATAATAATAATAATAATAATAATAATAATAATAATAATAATAATAATAATAATAATAATAATAATAATAATAATAATAATAATAATAATAATAATAATAATAATAATAATAATAATAATAATAATAATAATAATAATAATAATAATAATAATAATAATAATAATAATAATAAATGGGACGTCCAGAAAGTAAGTTCTGTTTCAATTTATCTCCGCTGCAGCGCTGCAATCGCAGTTCCGCACATACGCGGTAGACGCTCTGTATCAAGAAGAAGAAATGTGCGCCATTGTGAGATCGCTGTCAGCCACGTACGCTTTGCTGTGCTTGTTTACAATGTCGGTGTTGATAGAAAATCCCGCTGCTTGTGAAATCAAATCTGTGATTCGTTTTCTGAATGCTAGGAAAGTGAAACCAATTGAAATTTATAGGCAAATTTGCGATGTTTACGGACAAAATGCGATGAGTGATACAATGGTGAGAAGATGGGTCCGACAGTTCAATGAAGGATGTAGTGAAGTGCATGATGAAGAACGAAGTGGACGTCCATATTTTGTTACAGAAGAACTGGTTCACGCGATTGATGACAAGATCCTGGAAAACAGCAAGTTTACAATTAGTGCTCTCGCTATGGAATTTTCCCAAATCTCACGATCACTAGTTCATGAAATTGTTACTGAAAAACTGAAATTTCGTAATCTTTGCTCACGTTGGGTGCCAAATATTCTTGCTGAGCAACTCAAAACAAAACGGATGGGTAGTGCACTTCAGTTTTTGACCCGTTATGATGAAGGCGGCGAGGAATTTCTGACACAGATAGTCACAGGAGATGAAACTTGGGTTTCTTACGACACCCCTGAAAGTAAGCGTCAATCAATGGAATGGAGGCACACCTCATCCCCAGCAAAGGTTAAGCCGAAACGAATCTTGAAACTCGAAAAATGATGTGCACAGTCTTAAGGGACAGTTGAGTCCAGAGGGTCTACTCCCATCAGTCCTGGACCCGTAGGACCAAGATCCAGGCCTCTTTAAACCAGGGAGTTATCCGAACTGTCCCAAAGGGGGCCTGGCGTCCTCCGTGGGGCTTTCCATAGGGCAAGCCCCCCTCAAGCTACTAACAAGCCCCCCCATCTGGTCCAAGGATACAAGATGGGATGGAAGTGGATACGCCACTTACGCGCGCCAACACCAAAGGTGAGGGCTACCAATATGACCTGGTGGGGCCGCCTGGCGCTTTAGCACCCGGGAGAATTAATGGCTTCCCTCAACCCCGTCCGAAGACGTACCCAATCTCCCACGGGTATCGGGAACACACTGCCTCCTCGAGACCAACCCAATCCGAACAACTCACAGAGGAAGAGTGTTCTGGGACAAGAAAGGCATCTTACTCATTGATTTCTTACAGCGTGATCAAACAATGGAAGCATATGTTTATTGCGAGACACTTAGGAAATTACGCCGCGCAGTACAGAATAAGCGCCAAGGAATGCTACCCGTAGGGGAAGGGATCCGTCCCCTTCAGCTGCTTTAGTGCGAGCGCTGCGGACCCTTAGCACTCGTGGTACCTCTGACGCTACTAGAGAAACCTCGGGCAGAACTGTTGAGCCCTTCCCGTCGGTGAGTTGTTCGGATTGGGTTGGACTCGAGGGGGCAGTGTGTTCCCGACACCCACGGGGAATTGGGTACTTCCGGCCAGGCCAAGGCCGCCGGGAACGGGTAGACGGTTGCCTAAAAAGTCCCGGGTACTAGCCTGTAGAGCTAGTAGAAGGTGTGCTAGATCACCAGGCGACCCCACCGAGGTTTTTCGGTAGTCTTCCCTGCGGAGTTGACGCGCGTATGTGGCGTATCCAGTTCCATCCTGTCTTAACGTTGTCAACGGGAGGGGGGGCTTTATAAGAAATCAGGTATTGCCCTATGGAAAGAGCTCCGGAGTTATCTATCGCTCCCGGGTTGAAGGAGGCCAGAGTCCTTGGTCTTTAGGGTCTTTGGACTTTTGGGTAGATCCTCTACACATAACTGTCAAAATGTGTTGTGTTTCTTCACGACAACGCACGACCACACATTGCAAATACGACGAAAAGCATCCCACAGGGATTTGGCTGGGACGTGTTTGACCACCCCCCGTACAGCCCTGACCTCGCTCCTAGCGACTTTCATCTGTTTTTGTATTCCAAATATTTCCTTGGCGGTCAACACTTCAACAATGACGAAGAGCTGAAAGAAAATGTTTCCAACTGGTTGAAGACACAGGCGGCAAACTTCTATGAAGAAGGTATACAAAAACTTGTGTCTCGCTATGACAAATGCCTGCAAAATTTCGGCAGTTATGTTTAATTGATGGAAATTAATCATTTCTCCACACTAGCCGTATATAGGCTAAGATATTTGATGGATGGAGTCAACATGAAAAATTCAATGCCATGGCCGGGATTTGAACCACGGATATACTGGTTTCCGTCCAGTCGCTCTTAACCTTTGAGCTACCATGGCCAACGTGCCTTCCTGACATTAAATTCTCCAGTTGACTCGTATATTTCCCCGGTAGACCACTAGGGGCTCTCGCATCCGAGATACAATCCCGGCCATGGCATTGAATTTTTCATGTTGACTCCATCCATCAAATATCTTAGCCTATATACGGCTAGTGTGGAGAAATGATTAATTTCCATCAATTAACTAAAATAATAAGAGTTAAATGATGAAGCCTGGGACTTCAGTACTTACAATAGTAAGTCGCCACAAACGGCGTATCTCGAATACGAGAGCCCCTAGTGGTCTACCGGGGAAATATACGAGTCAACTGGAGAATTTAATGTCAGGAAGGCACGTTGGCCATGGTAGCTCAAGGGTTAAGAGCGACTGGACGGAAACCAGTAGATGCGTGGTTCAAATCCCGGCCATGGCATTGAATTTTTCATGTTGACTCCATCCATCAAATTTTTCTGTATCTGTACACATTTTAACTTTATTACCAAACAGAACTTACTTTCTGGACGTACCATGTATTAATAATAAATCAATAACAGAAATACCAACAACTACAATAATGATGATACTCCTGCAAGTGCATCTTTCAATTACATCAGTTTAGTATTGTGAAGAAAGTACTTAGAATTTTACCACGACTTCCTTGAGCAGTTTAAAATTTGAAACGAGGAAATACAGATATTACATTTGAATGTAAATGTTAGGCCCCTCTACCAGAGATATCATAACACAATCTATTCATTGTCACGCAATGCATGAGAAGATATATTAATGACAGCAAACAGGTATATTGTTTTAGATGCTTAGATGTTTTGTATCAGGCTATGAATGTAAAGTGAATATTCATTATGTTTCCATTTTCATAAATCAATGATGTATACACCCGCGCGCTGTAAACCCGCTGTGTTTACTGGGACACATGTTGGAGTGACAGCTTCGGTAAATCCTGTAAATGAATTAAAACGTCATTCGGTGACAACTTCGAATTCCAAAGGCTTTCGTAATATATTTTACACGACTCGTATCATATGTAAAACGTCAGAGCTGTCGACTTAATGCACATAGCTATGTTATCCATAGCAGACTTGCGTTTGTTTTGTCAATAATGCACGTTACGGTAGAAGAGACAGTTTGGAGGTTAATTACAAACTTAGGGTATGAGTTCCTCACACCAAAAGAAGGAAAAACGTTAATGGTCCCATAATCCTTACCGAGCGGGATGGCTCATGTTTTTTCATCTGTGTTCCGCATTCGGGAAGCCCGGATTCGATTCCCATGGCCGACCTACCTGACCCTTGCGTTTTTCATCTCCATTATCTCCATTTTTATCTCCATTATCATCTCCATTTCATCTCCATTATCATTTCATATCATCTCTCATCAGGTGGTCTATTTAAGGGTAGAAGTGTCGGCGGGAGTCTCGGCGGTGCAGGCAGGGTGACATACTCTGAGGAAAACTACTTCCTCCTCCGTTAGGTCTGTGTCGTCTTCAGCTCCTCTGCTGGGGCCATTTTGGGACCGCCAGCCAGGAACCTTTGGGGCTCGGATCGCCTGCCTTGGTACCATTAGGGCTCGGCTGCTGGGCTCGTTGCCGTCCCGCTGTAGGGGAGTGAGTTCGTTGTCCTGACCTGTTGGGGTAAGTATATCCAAGTAAACTGTAAACGCCTCGGTAGCCTAGATGGTAGCATGTCTGCCTCACGAAAAAGTAACGGAAGGTAAAATAATAAGTAATAAAGCATATGCGACTATCTTTCTTGCACCAACAACAGAAGATGAACTTCACACTATAATAAAAAGCATGAAAAATAAAATCTCTACTGACTTGGATGGTTTTTCAAATTTCTTGGTAAAACAATGCTCTGCCCACTTAGTAAAACCATTAGTGCACTTAATAAATTTATCATTGAGTGAAGGTAGGTTCCCAGACTGCTTTAAGATGGCAAAAATGAAGCCAATGTATAAAAAGGGATCAAAATAGGAAGTTCAAAGTTTTAGACCCATCTCACTGCTATCGATCTTTTCCGAAATATTGGAAAGAGGAATTTTTATTAGATTGTGCAACTTTATTTCAAAATTTAATGTAATTTCTGATCGGCAGCATGGCTTTCAAAAAGGAAAGTCCATTAATACTACACTGATACAGTTTATAGACGAAGTGCACCAAAAGCTTGACAATTCAGAAAAATGTATTGGAATATTCCTCGACCAGTCTAAAGCTTTCGATTTAGTTGATCATGGATCACTATTAAAGAAATTATCTCATTACGGAATTAGGGGAACTGCAAATAACTGGTTTGTCTGCTACTTGAGAGAGCGAAGGCAAATAATAGAAATAGAGTTTGTTGATAAAACTACAAAGGAAATAAAAACTATAAAATCAAAAGCTGCTAGCATAAACTGTGGAGTTCCGCAGGGTTTAGTTTTAGGGCCACGGCTATTTATTTTGTATATTAATGATTTAGCACTTTATTCACAAAATTCTTTAAAATGCTCCTTATTCGCAGATGATATGATGAAGTTAAAGAGAACAGATAGTTGTAAGCAATGGTTCAAAAAATTAGGCATATTGTCATTACCAAGCATTTACCTTTTAGAAATAATAGTACAGGTTAAAAAGAACTTAGATAAATTTCAAAAAAGCAATAATATTCATGACCATAACACGAGAAATAGTTCAAACTTACATGTCACTTATAAAATGAAAATGTATGAGCACAGTTTTAAATTCAACGGAATTTATATCTACAATAAACTGCCAACTGAAATAAAAAACATTGAGTCCTTCACAAAGTTTAAAACCACATCAAAGAAGTATTTGTTACAAAAGTGTTACTACTCAGTAGAAGAGTATTTAAATGACAAAAGGTAGGAATAAAAGGAATGTAAATTTTAATTATTAATTTAATTATTATGCTTAACAACTTATTGTAATTCTTATTTCTTGTTACTATTTTTTGTGTAGTTAGTAATTTGACAATTGCACATCATGAATGTGTGATTTACGGATGCAATAAATGAATATGAATATGAATACGTTCAAGAGGTCCCGAGTTCAAATCTCTATGGGGAGAGGTGAGAGACTGTGCCGGCCTGAAGATAGACAAAAGCAAAGGGCAGCGTCCCAAATAACTACAGATTTGAACTCTTCGTACAACCGGTTCCCCTCTGCAGGCTTACACATTCTTTGGGAGACCTGGGACTCGAAGACCTCCCCCCAGTTCCTGGCCATGCAGGAGGAACCCCTGCCAACATTTGGAGACTTGGAATAGTCAGGCAGGATTAAAAGTGAATTGAAATGAGAAGTAAGGTGAAATGTCGAAACGAAATATTTGAAGGACGTATTATCCTTCCTGACATTCCCCTAGTGAAACAGGGAAACCAAAGAAATTGAGGAGGAAATATCGACCATGAGAATCGAATACGCCCGCCTCGGTAGCGTGGTGGTAGCGTGTCTACCTCACGTTCAAGAGGTCTCGAGTTCGAATTTCGGTCAGGTGAGCTACCTGTATAAGGTTTTTTCCGGGGTTTTCCCTTATCCTTACAGACGAATGTCGGGTAGCTCTAAGCTCAATGGACCCTGGACACATTTGAGCATCATTTCACCCATTTCATTCACCGTCCGATATGACTTAACGTTGGAGGACGTAAAATCACCCAAAAATGAGAATCGAACAAACAACCTCCAGATTACCGACCAAAAAAGGTACTGCCTAAGCCATAATGCTGAGTCCATTCCCTTAAAATATAGTAGTGTGATCCATATAAACCTGAACCATTTCAATAGTCCATAACTTTTGAACCAATAATAGGATACACGTGCAACTTTGGGAGAATGTAATACACAATTGAGAGATTACATTACACTATTGTTGCGTGTATAGGCTGAGCAAGATTTGGAAATTTATGTAATCATTATTCTGTAACATTTATTTTCGATGCCTTGAGTCTGGGCACAGCTGTATGTAAAATCTGTATGATTAAGCGTAAATTCTGCTGACTGGCAAAACATGTATTTTGGACTGGTGAATCATACATCCTGCTGGCTTAGGGAAATAATTCACAGGCCTCAACTTGTTCACCATGTTTTAAACAATGAATCACACATCCTGCTGATCAAGGTGAATAATGCTTAATTGGTCAGTAACAGGTTTAAACATGTTCTCAATGATGTAAACAATGATGGCACAATATGGTGCAAATTAACAGTTAGCATGGGAATCGCTGAGTTGACTTTTTGGTAGCACTCCTATTTAAGCTTGGTTGAGTTAGCCCCCGCGAGAGAGACTTCACAGAGATTTGAGAGGGGACTTGCTGATGGTCTCTGTAAGAATCAACAAGAGTTTATTTCAAAGTGCTCCCACGAGGAAGATCGCCAGCAGGGCGTACCAGTCACAAGGTTCAAGCCTTACAAACAACACATCGCCAAAGGTAAAGTTGCATTATGTTATGTACTTAAATGTTACCAAAGCGCCCCTAATCTATTCCAGATCCAGGGAGTGCCCTGTAGAAATATTAGGCAGCTCTGAAATATAGTTAGTCAATTCATTTTGACTTAGATGTTTCTTTCGCTCTACCCTGTCAGTAGCTACACCCCCAGTTACAGATTATGTTTGTAAGTCTTTCACCCTCCTTACAATCCACAATGTCCACAACACTATTTACATCTCAGAGAAAATGTTGGAAGTGTCCTTCACCAGCATCTATACACGTTTGCACTCGTCTCATCATATACTCTGAAGTTTTACGGAGAGTATCCTCGCCAATGTTTCTTATTTCGGTTCGAATATATTCCCTGAGAACATCAATTGTATGTGGCCTATTCTTGTACACTCTATTTGTTAGATACCTCCTCAAGAAAAAATCCGGTGAGGTTAGATCAGGAGATCTGGGGGGCCACAGACCTTTTGAGATTATTCGATTATCAATTAAACTGTTTGCAAGTTCCATGGTCATTAGATGTATGGCACGTTGATGCATCTTGCTGGAAATAAACTTCTCTCAATTCGATATTATCCAGCTGCTCCAAAAATGTCTTTAAGATAACCATATTGTCACAGACTGTATTAATTTACTCTCTGACTCAAGTAGTGGGTGAGGTCTTTTCCCCTCACCACAGGTTCCAGTGGACTCATGTGTTAGCCGAGTAAGGGCCGACACCACCTTACGTACTATAATCGTGTGTGGAAATGGTTCCCCTGATTACAACAGACATCTACAGTGACTAGTGCTTCCAAGAAAAAAAACCACTTTAGTGGTGCATCTAATTCAGTGGGGTTGTGTTATGACAGTGATTTTTGTTTATTTTATTTTGTGGCTAAACTATCAAACTAACAGTTGTATACTGGGGACTCCACAGTTATCAGTGCTTTTTTTAAATAATGTTTAAATGTACTGTAACACTATGTCAACATTAATGTAATATTGTTTTAAAGATCAATGTATCCATTGATCTTTGGGGAAGCGAGGGGGAGATGTCACAGATTGTATTAATTTACTCTGTTGAATCAAGTAGTAGGTGACGTCACTCCCTCCCCTCCTTCGGTAAAATCCCATATGGCCATCGTAGGGAAAAATAAGAAAAATAATGAAAGGAAATTTAAGAGGATGGGAGGAGACTAGATCTGTAGATCACTTTCTTTAAGAAATTGTAGAAGAGCTTGGTATACAGGTTTGTGGCATAACTGTAATATGGTGTTGACGCTAGCGGGAAAAGGAACAGACTGCTGAAATAAGCGGCGGAGGAAGGAAGAACGGTGGGCTCGGTAGCGAGAGCAACTGAACAGGAGATGATTGAGGTCAGCGGTTTCTCCTGGGTCATCAGGACATATAGGGGAATCGATGAGACGTAGTCGGTGTAGATGCGCAGGGAAACATCCATGTCCAAGTCGCATTCTAATGATGGAGGTCAGATGTCGACGTGCAATCCTGAAGCTGGAGAATCAATGGGTCGTGGATAGATGCGTCTGAACGGCGGCGTAGTGTTTGCCTTTGATGGACTGCGAACGAATCCAGGCGTCATTCCAGCGACAATAGGCGTCACGATGAAGGACCGGGAAGAAATCCGTGTAGGGCAGTTGGATGCCTTGGAAGGTGCCTTGGGTGAGTCCCTCTTTTGCAAGGCGATCGGCGACTTCATTGTATCGAATTACGACATGTCCTCTGATCCAAAGGAAGTGAATTTGATGTCCGTTTATGGTAGCGTTGTTCACCAACGTCAGGAACTCGTAAAGATAACAGTGCATATCTCTCGTCCAGCGGGGAGATGAGAGTCTCTGCAGCACACTGCGCATCGGTTAAGATCAGCAGTTTGTGGAAGTCCCGAGAAATCCCATATTGCAAAGCGTCACGAATGGCCAGAACCTCCACAGTGTAGCTGGAAGCCTCCATAGGTAGGCGGTATCGAGCCAGGGCATTAGTAGAAGGACAGACGTATGCATAACCTACTCCATCAGCAGATTTAGAACCGTCGGTGTAAATCGTGGTGAAATCTGGCCATGTGACCTGCAAGAAATGAGAGAGGGCGACGTTCAAGTCAGGGCTCCGAATGATGTGATCAGGAAGATAATGCACCGAAACATTCAAGAAGTGTAAGTCATATGGATATTGAAACCCCGGAAGAGAGGGACTTTTCAAAATTAAGGGAAAAAAGCGAGACTCTCTCTCGGTAACTGCCCGCTGATGGGGTAGGATAGTTTTGTAGTTAGCTCCGCTTCTGGGCAGGTAAACGGCCGTTATGGCCGCCTTTGTAAATCTGTTTGTTGTAGTAAATATTATTATTAAGTGCATTCCACTTTTAATTAGCTTTACCCTACCTTTTTACCAATGAACCATTATAGAGAAAATCCCATCCTCTCCCTAAAGCATGTAGTTCTGCTCTGAGTGTTTGCTCCCGAGTGTTCGACCTGACCACGTTTTCCTTAATTATTCACAAAGTAAGAACAGGTCGTCACAATACAAACTTTAGTGTCTACAGCCGTATCAAAGAAAATGGACCAAGATGCTGGTGGAGGACACTTTCAACACTTTATCTGAGATATAAATAGTGTAATGTAATCTTCCAAATGTGTATTATATTCTCCCAAAGTTGCACGTGTGTCCTATTATTGGTTCAAAGGTTATGGCTTATTGAAATGGTTCAGGTTTATATGGGTCACGCTGTAGTACAATTTTGTCTAAATGTTTTAAGCGTTACAAGGTTTCAAAAACGGTATTCTGAACCATAATGTGTACAGATGAACCTTTGTATAAAACTGTATACGAGATAAGAGCAGAAATAGAAGAGGCGACCCTTTAACTGCTATGACATGGACATTTTTTGCCCTCTAAGGTCTCTCAGGCAATAACATAAATTGCTTGTTTCATACAAATACCACAACGATAAGCATGTGGCTGAACTTTCCCTAGTCACAAAATTACTCATGGAACTGAGAGGAACTGATTTCACTCCAAACAAATGACAGCAACTCTCTCTACCATGCATTTAATTTATTTTCCGATAGTACAAAGGTGGTTTGTTGTGGGACTTCGGAATAAAGGGAATCATAAATTTAATTCTCTTTAATATTGTTTTATTAACAGGACTGAGAGAAACCCTCTCTCTGTTTTTTTAAGCCTTTGATGTTCCACTAGAAAATTAATTAAAGAAATTGAATCGAAAAAGAGCCATGCAATATACGTTGATACTCTCGCTTAAGTGGAAAGACCTCGAAAAACAAACAGATCTCAACAAGAATAGATATTTATTTGGGTTATGAGTTGAATCTCATTTTGCTTTTGTATTTCGCTGTAATAATGTTGGCAACATGTGAAGTCTGGCTACGTTGTGGATAATGACAGTCCTACTACGAGGGCTGTTAAATAAAGAATGATCACAATTTTTTTTTTGACAACGTGCCTTTACTCATCCTCATAATTTTGATGGTCCTTCTCAAAATGGTCTTCCCTGAATGCAATGCACTTGTCCCAAGGTTTCTGCCAGTCTTCAAAGACATGCTGGAAACCATTTTTGAGAGATCCTTCAAAATCGCCTCCGCAGCCTTCACCACTGCTTCTGATGATGGATAATGCCTCCCACGAAGGCGTTTCTTCAAGCTAGGGAATAGAAAAAAGTCACAAGAGGCTAAATCCGGACTTTAGGGAGGGTGAGGGATGCACTTCACGTTGATTTTTGCAAGATATTCAGCAACAACATTGGCAATATGCGGCCACGCATTATCGTGGTGCAGCATCCAGCCTGCTTCACGGAAATGTGGTCTTTTGCGCCTAATATGGACTTGCAATGTTTCCAGAACATCCCTGTAGTATTACCCAGTTACTGATGTGTGTGCAGGTACAACATGCTGATAAACCATTCCATGAATATCAAAGAATGAGATGACCATAACTTTCCCAGCAGAAGCAACCACTTTTGCTGTTTTGGGTGTTGGTGATGAAGGAGATTTCCACACTGAGCTTTGCTGTTTGCTCTCAGGATAAAAATGATGTAGCTAAGTTTCATCAGCATTAATTCTCCGCTCCCAGTAACTGTTGTTAAAATCGACGGATTTCCATTTTTAAGGCCGGTGGGATTTTTAAGGAGGCTTTGGTGATATCCTTTGAAAGGAGCACGCTTAGTCGTGATGCTGGATTTCAGTCAGCTTCTCTTAAAAAAGCGGCCTTAAAATGGAAATCCGTCGATTTAAGAAGCAAAGATCAAAGCAGCTTGATAATCAAGTCAAGTAGTTATGTTTCTTTGACCCAATTTATTTTCTATGCTCACGGCATCTACTGATCTGGCATTTGATTTACTTAAAAATTTTTTGTTCAGTAATGCGTATTTTGATAGTGTTTTGTCCAGTGTTCAGTGTTTCATTTGTGGTTATAACATTTAATAAATATCCTGATGAAGAGTGCGATGTACACCAGGAAAGCTTCAGGTCTTATTTTAGCTCTACTTGTGTATCTTCACTGTCCGCCAACATACTAATTGTTGCTATAAACAACATAACAAGTGAATACAGCGCATCGCTGAAGATCAACGCCTCAACGTCTTGATTGCTTGCGATGTTTTGTTTTTATTCTCTGTGGAGGACAGAAACGATTTAATATTTAACAGTGCATTTGTTTTAGGAACTTATGAATTGAAATTATAAGGTGTGTTAGAAATGTCTATTAGAAGGAATATGCCTTTGGAATGGTGAAATAATTATCAAAATAGTTCAAGTCGTGTATGAGGTTATTACACACAAATGTATAAAGACAGCATTTTTCTGTATATATTAATATAACTTATTTTTATAGGATACAACTGTTTAGGACAACCTAGTACCCTAGAGCTAGTGTCAGTTTTGGATTGTGCAGTCCCTTTAGGGTATAGCTGTTTTTGATGTATGACATGCACGTATTCATGTCATCCGGAAGCATAAAAAGGTACAAATCAATGCAATATACCATTTACCTTTAAGTGATGCACTTTTTAGATATTCCACCACAAAATGTTCATACTTTTTGTTGATATGGGGTCTGATCATATAAATACCTAACATAAATCGAAACGAATAATGAATCTTAATGCCTTTTGTGTACTGGATCACATCTAACATTAAGTATAAATTATAAACAGTTGATATCTGCATTTGCATAGGTTTTTCTACAAATTCTGGTCATACTATTTCATAAGCACTTATTTTTTTATATACTACATGTTAATGGAGATAAACTTTCGTAGAATTGGTTTAATTACATATTTCTGGTATGTCCAATTGATATGATAATACAGTAGACTTAAAAACAATATTCAGATCTTCTAAGGTTAGTCGCCATGTGATAACTTTGACATCGAACATTGAAAACCAAATGACATAACATTTGAGGAAAGTATGAATATTTGAACAATCAATCCAGTAACACAAAATATATAAAAAATGGTTAACTTCAGAAAACAATTGTCGATATTTAATAAGATCCACATTTTTGTGCAATAACATTTTGTCTGTCTCCTACAGTTCACCAGTTATACAAAAATAATTCAGAATGAACCAGGGAAATCCTAGAATAGTGTGCTTTACATTTCAGTTGTCATGGAAATATCTTAAACATATGATTTTTAATCAACACTGTTGGAGACATTGATGGAAATTTAAGCGTTCTTCCACCCCAGTCGTGTATATAATAAGTTTTGGTTAGAGTCAGACTGAAAAATTCAATGCGATGGCCGGGATTCGAATGACGGATCTTCCGCTCTCCGTCCGGTTGCTATTAACCATTGAGCTGCCAAGGCCAACGTGCCGTCACGACATTAAGTTCTCCAACTGACATATATTTAATGTCATACAAGCCCGTTGACCATATACATAGCTCATGGTCAGTCTTGACTCTCTATCCAAAACTGTTCGATCCATTTTTGAGGAATTCAACATTTTAGAAATGACAGTT